>APFE031473913.1:71920-116125 GCA_000404065.3 Pinus taeda
TATGATCTAATCTTGAGATCTAAACGAAAAATGGATTGAAAAGACACTTGAAATGTTTTTGAGGACGTTCAACTTAGTGTTTCAGCTAACTAAGGATCAATTTGTTCAGCTCAACAAACTAATCAAAAACATCCAATTATATTTTAATGGAAAAAATGAAATTCAAAACTTTTAATCAAGTTCAATCAAAGTTTTTCAAAAGAGACAAATGGGATCTAGGTCTCTTCACGGATAGATTTCATAAGCCAGTCAAACTTAGCAAGAAAACCAGAGAGACCAGGGTGATCTAAGGCTCTAAGGCTTCGAATCTCTGAGCTACTACAAAGACCAAGAAAAAACCAATCCAATCAAACAAAACTTCTTAGAAAATCACTCCAAACAAGAATGCCAATGAAAACTAACTCAAAAGGAACTTTTGTCAAGACAAATGCAGGTCTGGGCATATACTAACAGCTATGGATAAAAACTAGACCTAATTGGGTAGATGGATTTTAGGTTTTTCAAATTTTTGATAGGGGTTCGCAGGCATCCAGTAAAACCAGGTGCAGTGCCGCTCTGTGTCACACTGTAACAGTGTGGATAGGTCCACACTGTAACTGACTCAGAGGGTGTGGTCCTCTTCCAAAATTTCAAAAAATAAAAAAAAATCAACTAGGATCTAACCAGTACCCAAACTCACACCAATCGAGGCAAAATCAGAAACAAAAACTTAAGTTTCTCAAATCAAAGTAAAGACAAATCAAAATCCAAACCAAACCAGTCCCCAGCGGAGTCACCAATTTGTTGGCCGGATAAATCGTTCTTGCAGACAAGACTGATCTCCCTAGTATCTAATGATATCTAACAAAAAAGAGCACAAGAAAACCTATTTTTATCTAAACATGTTTCAATTCATTAATGAATAGTAAGAAGTGTAAAAGAACCTACCTCGGTCCAATGCTTGTTTGAGGCAGTTTTATCCAAACAGCGTCAAGTAGTTCTCATTTAATACCCTGCATACACAAACAAGCACACATCAAAGCATACCTGCGTATAACAAAACATGCTCATTACAAAGATCAAGGAGCTCATAAAATAAACCATTAGAAACAGGTCATTGAGAAAAACAAACTTGATTGTATTAACTTTATGAATAAAAGAGCTTTACAACCTTTGCCTTGATGTTGCACAAGTCCTTTCCAGGGTCCAGCAGGGGTCTCCTCTACTTTTGACAAGCCTCACTCACTTCCCAAATGACATGAAAGGTATGTGATCTCTCCTCTCACAAGCTCAAAAAAGCTCAAGAATCTTCAGCTTTCAACCTCTCCTACAACCAGCCCAATGCATAAATTTATAGTGCAAATGGAGGAGGTTGCAGGTCCACCATTGAAGGGATAAGTTCCTCCTTCGATGGGATAAGCACCTCATATCATGGAGTTAGATCCCTTAGTTATGGAATGGATGAACCAAGGTGGAGTGGACTTGCCAGCGTAATATTCCTTCTAGAAGCGTTCAGAAGTGACCCAAGGTGAGTTTTTAAGAGTGAACTCACGCCTTTTTAACTTTTACAGGGATTCGCACCCATCACTTAACAGACAGCGCAGTCAGGTTCACAGGGAACATGACCATTGGGTGCGGTTTCGCAGGCAATGCTAGGAGAAAGTGCGAAACCAGGATTTGAGATATTTTTAAGGTCTTTCTCCCATTTTCAAGGCTTGACATGAAGAGCTGAGGTTTAAGACTTGCAAAGGAGGTATGTATGAGTATTGATGGACTCACACAAATTGTAGAAAGTCATGGTGAAAATTTTTTGTGTAACACATCCACAATTCCTATTAATTCAAAATCTTTCTGTGTGCTCGCACCTTTAATGTCTACTGTAACTCCTTGCAGTCTCCTCATAGGCAATATCTTTTGTTGGTTCACCATCCATAATTGAATAGGATATCATTATAGCACAGGCCTGCTCATACGCTCTCAGGTCTGTTTAGGTAGTACATTCACATCTAACCTAAATCCAGAACAACTTGATCCATCTCATAGTCCCCAACATGGAAAGTCAACCACATTTCCCACCCAGTGCGTAAAGCATGCTTGCCTAGTTTCCGAACCATGCGCGGTTCACCTGACCCTGTGCACCTAGTTATCAACTCTTGCAACTCCTTAACTGCTTTATTGTCCTGTAGTAGCTTCATGCATGTTTCTAAAAAGGTATTTAACATGGAAAAATCCATTTGTGGCTCAGCTTGATCCTTTCTTCCTGAAGTAGAAGTCTCCGCAAAGATGTTCTTAGCCTCCATAAATGTTTCTTTTGCACGTTCCAAATCAAACTTAGGTTGCTTTGTAGGGGCCTTGTGAACCCATGTATCCTCCTCGGGTTGCTTCCCCTTTTCTTCCCTTGTAGTGGCACCACTTCTAAGTACCATGTTCGCGTTAGGGTCCTCTTCGTGTGATTCAACATTAATCATTTGGACATTTTGAGTGGGAGAAGTCTGAAGCACCCGTTTTTCATGCATTTGTGAAATTAGTGTGGGGCAATCCACTGCTTTATGATCAAATTGGTAACAGTATGGGCAACATGTCTTGGTCAGGTTTGGGCAATCATGCGCATAATGCCCAGGTCCTCCACAATTGTAGCAAATTAATTGTCCACGCCCCTATCCAGGTCCCATTCCTCATCCCCGCCCACATCCTTGGAATCCAACGCACGCTATTACTGCAGTTGGATCCTAACCTCACACCTCTATTTGCATCCTATAAGCAGGTGTCTGATCCATCGACAAATCATAACTTCGGCAATTTCGTTTGTCATGGCCCGTCGATCTACAAAAATTGTAAAATATCTATTGTAGTGTGCTTTCCTCCCACCTGACAAATCACGCATCGGAGGGAGGGTGCTATGCTTGGCCCTACTTGTGCCTCTGGTCACAACGACATTGGTCCCCCCCCTTGCCACATAGTTTGTGAATACGGGGTAGTGGTCCTTATCGCGACCTTGGCCTTTGCATTTGCTACACCATGCTTCTTTGTGCGCCTCCGGTTGGGGCACCTTACCTCGCTTCAAACTTTGCATCTCTAAGCATAGGTTTTGTAGTTACACATGGATTTGTTGAATTCCCAACCCCAGATCTTGTATTAGAGTTTCATGTAACCTCATCGCTATCTCTAATGCTTCAACTTGGGTTGAGATCTTTTGCTATGACAGTGTCGTCGTCAGATGTGATGTCAAAGACACCACAAACCACACGTGGTGCTGTGCATCTGTCAGTGTCATGTTAGCCTCATAGATTGTACTCTTCAATCTCTTATCCAGATCCCACAGGGTTTCACTAGGTAGCTTCACGATCTCCTTGAACCCAATGATCGACTATGTCTCTGATTTTGGCTGGCTAAATTCTTTGTTCAATGCACCTTGGATTGCCGATATTCCCACGTTTATGTGGTCGCTCGAGTACTTTATATACCACATCAATGTGCAGTTTTGCAGTGCGCTAACTAGAGTAGCCTTTTTTGATGTTATCATTCGTTACGCCTTGGGCTTCGCATACAACCTTTACCATAGAACTGATTTGGTTCCTCATTTCCTACACCTCTAAATACCGGCAATCGTACTCACCATTCCGACCCTCAGTGGTGGCGAAGGTGGGGTAGGCGAAGGTGATTTAAATGTAGGTGAAGTGGTGGATGGTGTGAATGGGGGTGGTACCAATGGAAAGCACTGCTTTATCAATCAAACTACACTTCTTGGAGAGAATCCTGCGAGCTCCTCCTCACTTTCTCGCGAAATAGAAACCAGAGGACTATTCTCTAACCCTTCAGTCCCTTGGTAGCCCCTTCTACTCCGTGTTACCCCAAGCATCAATGGATGCACATAACCCATTTTTCACATAATTTTTTTTTAATACAAGTGTTCAATGATTTGATGTACTTACCCCGTGGTCCTTGGGGAAAGCGCCTTTATGCTTTGCTGTAACTTACAGTTGTGTCTATTGCAAACTCTATGATAAACCCTCCTATTATTTGATCCAACCAGTGATCTACTGCCCACGTGATTTTATCTTCTGAGGCTTCTAGCCTGCGCACCAACTCTGGCATCCACATGATGGGCTGATCCAGTCTGCACCTTCCCTAACTATCAGCTAGCCTTGCAATCCACTCATACAGTTCTATCGAGAAAGACGCAAAGAAGATCTCGTGGATTTTTGTGTATATGTAGCGATCTAGTCACCTTTCCTCAGATATCCGTAGATCTCTGTTTTGTTGTACCACAAACTCCTGAGGCTTCTGATCTAGACAATCTTCAAGTTCTTTCTTCGTAGGGTTCCAATGTTTTGACTGCAGACATCCCTTAGGCAGATCCTGGTCCCAACAACGGAACCATTTGTTGGCTTATTGGGGCATGACCCAGGTTCGGAAGAGTTATTAGCCAAACAAATCCCGCAACTAATGGCCCTTTTGGCAATAGTTCGTGGAGTACAGATTGAGGTCTCACCCGAGGTAGTAATGGAGGGTGCTAGAACCAGGTTGCCACATTGTTGGGATGTCTTGATGTGGTTTGGAGGGTTCACGAACTGCTCTGCGGCCTCGTGCCACTATGTATTGCTGTTGGTCTTCCACGTAGATCCACACAAACGTCCTTTCTTATTAATGAGTTATTACAGATCTGATATTCTTCTTATAGTCCTTAAGCAAACATTTAACAATAAAACCCAGCGTGTGCAACCTTAGCTTAACAAAGAAAAGGATGATGCATAAATTCAAAACATAAGAAACAGATATATTCGCAACAAAAGCACACAATGTTCCAGCAATTCTTATCTTTACTTATATTTTGTCAATACAACCAGATCCACCCTGCGCACTCAGCAATAGGGGTCCGTGCACATAGCTGTGGACTCTACCAGGCCTCTGTGCACACAGTTGTAGAGCCTCTAACTATCTACCAACACCATCGACTCGAACTTACAGACGCTGAGAAAATATTGCCTTCATAAACCCATAACATTCAAGATCCACATCAAAAACTCAAAAAATGACCTCTAACCCTAGAGCCTTGTTCTATTTATACATTTCCATGGTCTACAAACCATGGGCAGGCTGACTCACTTCCTATTATTTTTGGGCAGACAACCCTTTGACTTGATTCATTACAATTCGCACTCTGGTCACCTTGCGGAGCTTTTACCATACTCTTACCCAAAATTGTTGGCTTTGAGCCCCAAAACTGTTATTCGGGCCCTCCACTACCTAACAGTAGGGAAGCCAAGATAATATACAAGATGAATCAATACTTCTTGAAATACTCAGACCTTGCACTTAGAAATTTTTGACCTAAATAATGAAGTTGGAGTTATACTAGTGCGTCACTAAGTGTTGTTGTTGTGAACAACACCCTCCAAAATTTTTCTCATACTTGAATTTTGGAGCCTAATGAGGATATTAGGATCTATTGATCTAAATTTACTACAGGGTATTTTTTTATGTTTTGAAAAGTGTTTAAGTATTCTTCCTTGTTTCAAACTGTCAAGTCACTTGCACACACATACTCAGCCTCCAATGGGTTCATGAACACAATTCCTTTATACAAGCTTGGACATGCATAACACTATCCATAAAGATAGTTCATGTTTGATGTTCAACTCTTATTGATAGTAAGTACACACTTTTATTGACAGTTCCCCTCACGTTGTTATGTTTGTACTTCTATTTTGGTGAGTTTGCACAATTGTCGTCTTTTACAGATTTTCACTTTCACAAGTGTTCCTTTCACATTTATAGCTATCATTTTGGATTTATTTTAATTTAAAAAGTGTCATTTTCATGTTATCTTTACTCTGGCATGTGTTTCTTTCACATTTGTTCCCATTTTTAAAGTGTTATCTTATGTTTTACTCATGTCATAAGTGTTGTTTTTGTGTTTTCACTCTTGCATGCATCACACCTTTGCACATCACCAAACATTAGCTCTGGTTTCCACATTAAAAAATCTTACATATAATTGGAACATGTGCAAGACACAATCCTACAACTTAGTGCACCTTTTGGTCATAGTCAGTGTAATTTTCATAACTTGGTTTCTAAGTGTTTTAATGTGTCATTTCAACTGTCGAACTTAGAAATAGATGTCGCTTTGCTGTTGTTTTAAAGGCTAACCAATGTTCATGATTCCTCTGTGTTTCATTAGCTTTTATTTATGGTTTTTATTTTTGTGACGTATGTTTGAGTTGTGTTAGGATGAATTTCTTTTTCCTACTTTGCTAGTCCCACACTTAGCCATTGTGAGATCTCTTCTTGGTCCTTTAGCCCAACGCAAGTTCTAAAGAAATTAATCCTCTTACTAGGTTATAAGCACAACTTATTCATGAGCCTCATTGACATATATTTCCTCCCATACTTGTGAGCTAAGTATTTTCTAAAGTCTCCTCCCTCTCAGTGCATTAGTACTTCCTAAGGATAAGTCACTATCCCGGTGCTGCCTCCCTTAGTGCAAATAACATTCCAAATGAAAAAGTAGCCATTGTTAGAGAGAACTACGCCCTTTCAAGCTTAAGCACACTTCAAAACAATGAAGTACATTTTGAAACAATGAATCACACTTCTAGACAATGAAGCACACTTCAAAACAACGAAGTGAACTCCAAACACTTTGTGAAAAAGCACACTTCAGAATAACAAGGACCTTCTCTCCTCTAAAAAGAGCACTTTGGATAAATAAGGACCTTCTTGCCTTAAAAATAAAACTTTGAGAGATTTATCACACTTTAAAACAAACTGCACACTTTGAGACTATTATCACACTCCTCTTCTCTTAGAGCACATGGCACACTCATGAAGCACGAAGTCTTAGAGCACATGGAACAATAAAACAAAATGAAGTTTCATCCTTCCCTTTGAGTGCATGGTGTAGTCAAAAAGCTTGAAGCTTGATTGCACTCCTTCGACACGAAGAACTGTGCTAGATTTGATCATACGAGTGGATCCTGTAGGCTTGAGTGTTTCTCCTCTATCTCTTTGGAATGCACCCTTGTGACCTCCTTTTCCTCATGATTGCATGAATGCACCTTGAATTCATAAAGGCTTAATATGTTTAAGAGTTCTAGAGGCCAAGATATCGGCTTGAGCTTTAGGATTGCATAGTGCCCAGCTGGGAAAACTGAAAGCTAACTAAGGGAAGTGTAGATATTTCCAAGGGAATTGTGAAAAACGAGTAGATATAAGTGATGGTGTGAGATTGAGTACACATATAACTAAGTGTGAATGAGTCATGATAGATAAAGTGTATAAATTGAATGAACGGAAAGAAAATAAAATTGGTGAGGAGAGTCACCACAATGGCGACCATTGGTGCAAAGGCAAAGAAATAGATATGACACTTGTGAAGGGAAAATGATAACTTGAAACAACACTTGTACAAGCTAAAACAAGTTAAAATGTAAAAAACATGAAGAGAAATAAGCAAAACAACACTCACACAAGTGAAATGACAACAAGCGATAGAAAAGGTGGCAAAAGTTGATAAAAGAAAAACTCACACGAAAAAGCAACTACAACTCCACTGAAGGTTCCTTAATCTATTTGGGAATGCTAGAGCTTCAATATAGAATGCGAAAATGAGATATAGAGGCATTGACTGACTAGATTTTATCAAATGAGATTTTATGACGTGCATGCCTTAAATCAAGGAAAAAGCGACCCTTGGCAAAAGTTTCTAAAAATTGCAAGAGTGCCTTCTTTAGGACACTAAAAATAGATCCCTATTTCCTAGGGATATTTTTTTCCCCTTTAGTTTTCTTTCCTTTACAGGGGGAACTTACCATGCACATTGTTGGGAAAGATTGCATAGTTCTGGTGAATTGGGAAACTTTTTTGGCTCAGTGTGCACTGCGCAGTTTTTGAGCTTAATGAGGGTTGCAAAGTTTATGGGCTCAGTGCTGGGATGCCTCCCATGACTGCACAATTTTTTATCTCAAGAATGACTACTAGTTTGATCTGCACAATTCCAATGATCAAGGTTGACAAGCTTCCATCACAGTGCAGTTCTTGAAATCAAGGATGACTACGAGTCTGAACTACACAATTCCAATCATCAAGGCTAACTACCTTCACGGATTATGATTTTTATGGAGGAAATCCGATAAGTGCTATGTGACCAAGCTGGGAGACTAGCTTGTGACTTATAAGAGTCATCTAAGTTAGCAAACACAAGAGAAAATGAAAAAATGAGTCTCATTTGAAGCATCAATACCTAGATCAGTGGAAGATGAGCTCTTGTTAGATAAAAAGGAAGGCTCAAAAATTGAAGCATAGGTAAAATTTTGGAGGGTGATTATAGTCACTACAACTGAGCTCTTCTTAGTCCTTCAGCCTAGTGTGATATATAAAGGCATTAATCCTCTTACTAAGTGATAAGTGTAACTTATTCATGATATTCATTGACATATATTTCCTCCCATATTTTTTCACTAAGTCTTTTCTAAGGTATCCCCCCTCTCATAGTGCATTAGTACTTCCTAAGGATAAGTCACCTAGTCTTGTGCTGCCTCCCTCAGTGAAAAGCACATTCCAAATGAACAAGTACTAGCCATTGTGGGAGAGAACTATGACCTTCCGAGCCCGAGGGCACTTCAAAACAACGAAGCACACTTTGATACAATGAAGCACACTTTGAGACAATGAAGCAAACTTCAAAACAATGAACACACTCCAAACGTTCAGTGAAAAAGAACACTTTAGAAGAACAAGTACCTTCTCTCCTATAAAAATCACACTCTGGATAAACAAGGACCTCCTTTCCTTAAAAATCACACTCTAAGAGCTTGAGCACACTTCATAATAATGAGCACACTTTGGTACTATGAGAACACTCCTTTGACTCAAAGAACTGTTCCATCCTTGAGTGCACTCGTGAAGCATGAAGTTTCATTCTTCTCTTAGAGAGCATGATGCACTCACGAAACATGAAGATTCATCCTCCCCTTTGACTGTATGGCACAGTCATGAAGCTTGAAGCTTGAGCACACTCCTTTGGTGGGAAGTACTGCACACTCTTTGAGCACATGAGCGCTTCTTGAAGGCTTGAGTGCTTCTCCTTTGTCTCTTTAGCATGCACCCTTGAATCCTCCTTGTTCTCATGATCACATGACCACAACTAGAAGACATGAAGGCTCGAAGCATCACTCCTTCGTATCTTTGGAAGTGAACCATTGCACCCTCTTATTCTCTTTGAGTGCATGAGTGCACCTTGAAGGCCTGAAGGCCTAAAGCCTCACTCCTTTGTATCTTCGGAGTGCACGCTTGTGCCCTTGATGTTATATATCTCTTTCTTGAGCACACACACACACCTTGAATGCCTATTATGAGCCTTGATGAGTTTGATTGTGCCCTCCTAATTAAGCCTTCTTATTTTAACCCTTTCATAAACCTATTATTAGAAGATTACTCCATGAGATAGGTAGTGATAGAATAGATATGCTTAGACTAATTTTACCTCATCATGAATGGTTTTAATTAGAAATAATACCTTCCTAGTATGAAAAGGTGATGCTCAAGAGCATATAGCAAGGAGAAAGGATAAAGAAACACATGCGGAGAAGAAGAACCAAATAAAGCTATCATGGAGACATGAAGCAGATCTTGGACTGAGACAGGAAGAAGACATTGCATGATGAATTAGAGGATTCTAATATTGATCAAAGCCGCTTTGGATGGCAAAGATAAGAAAAAAATCTGATCTTCCATGAAGATGAATCATAGATCAAATTTGTCATCGAGAATGCAAGATGAAGCAGTAAGGAAGACAACTTGGCATTTCCACCTCGTCATGAAGTTCATGTCATGATTGTCAAGTTGTAATTTGTAAAAGTGTCATCATAATGGTCAATATGTGTCCATGTGTCATGGCACATCATCATGTGGAATGCAATGATGTATTATCAAGAAAGGAAAAAATGTAATGTGTGGAAGTTCAAGAGTCATATGTTGAACATGAAGAATCACATAGTCATATATAGACAAATATTGTATAGAATTCCAATTAAGTCATTTAGAATTTTAGGAGTTGTTTAGCAGTCCAAAGGGCACACTAGAAGTTCAAGAGTCATGAGGGTAATCCAAGAGTCGTGGGGATATTAAAGGCCATTCATCTTGTTATAAAAGAAACCTCATAATTCAAGCAAGGGGATTTTGTAGGCTTAAGCTTTGCAGAGCTAGTATTTGCTTCTCTACTTGGCATAAAAGAGAAAACTATTCTTTGAAGAAGTAAAAAGTGAATTAATGTTCCACTATTGGAACTAGTGTCTCACCATTGTAACTGTGTACTTGCATATTTCACCTTATAATTGAATTTAGATGAGGCAACACATTTTCATGCATGTATTATGAATGTCTTAGGACTATCATTTGGATTTTTTATATATATTTTTCATTTTTATGTACTAAGGAAATTGAACTATTTCTGTGGCCTCAATACTTATATTGTTGAAGGTGTGTTGTATGTGGCTTAATGATCGTTATGTCTAAGTGAATTGTTTTGCTAGATAACTAACATATATTTCTTTTATTATGCGTCTCTTTTAGGTTAGTACTATTACTTCCTTATAGAGGCTCACTTTTGTCTCCCCCTCATGAAAGTCTCCTTTTACACATTAAAATCAACATTTAACACAGTCAACTTACTTTCTTATTCAAGGGATATATATATCTATATATCTATCTATCTCTCTCTCTCTCTCTATATATATATATCTCTCTCTCTCTCTTCTCTCTCTCTCTCTCCTATATATTATATATATATATAGTATATATAATCTCTTACTTTATTAATTTAAACCAAGGGGAACCTTACAGTTACAGTGGCCAGGATGATAATCTGGATTAGGTTCCTACTCCAAATGGTGTGAGGTCTAATTGGGACTTCACATTGGGGAGACCCCCTACATGTTAGCAGTATCCGACACCATCAACATTTTGGCACTAGAAGGAGGGCCAAATGACAAGTTGTGCCCTTTCAATCTATGTTGAATCTATTATCTTTAATGGATCATTCTCAAATCATAATACCAGAGTTTTTTTTATAACCTATCTCCTGGTAAACTTTTCATCTCTGGGGAAATTTTTCATGTCTTGTCTCAATTCAGGTTTGATGGTGAGGGTGGTACCCTTTTGTCCAAACACATAAATGATTTTCTTGGTTTTTGTAATTCTCTTGAATTTGATGATGAATTTGTTATGTGTGTTCTATTCACCTTCATTCTCGAAGGTCGTGTTAATTAATGGTGTCATACCTTACCATCTACTTTCATTCATTATTTTCAGCAATTTCTTAAGGAGATTCATCAAACTTTTGATAGGTATGATTACTGAGATGTTTATTAAAGAATTAATTGACTTAGAATGGATCCTAATAAATCAGTTGATTATTTTTCTAATAGATGCTTTCACTTATGTTATGAGTTTCCTGAAGAATATATGGATTGGGATTTCTTTAAGTAAAAAATTAAACACTTGGTTCAAATCTCTTTGAATCAGTGTGAAGCTAAATGCCTAAATGTTCTTGTTGTCCCAACTTTCGGACATTGTGAGACACCCCCAATCTCAGTGGAGGAGCCTATTATTCCTTTTCTTCCTTGTCCTCCTCCTTTTCCAGTATCGATTTGGGTGCCTCCTTGTGATAATGTTGAAGTTGGGAAATCAAGAAATTGAATTCCTGATCTGTCTCCTCAATATTCTTATGCTTTCCATGATTTAGATCCAATGGAGGAAGCCTTGGAATGGTTCATGAATACTCATGTAAAGGATAATCCCTTTGTTCCTTAGGATGACATTTACACTCATAACTCTAGTCATAAATCTAATTTTGATTCTTTTCCTCTTCTACCATCTCTTTCTCATGATCCCTTGCTCCTTGATTTTCTTGATCAACCTATTCCAAGTCTAAACAATGGTAAGTTGCAAGGTAGTCACATTTCATAGGTATAGGAGCAACAAGGTGGTGATTATTTCAATATTTCTTCTATTTTTTAGAATCCTACGTGTCAAGATAATGATCTCCCATCTTGATTTGATTTTTTCACTAGCAATGTTGGTGATGTATTAAATGAAATTGATTTGCCTAATCAATCTAAATCCTTGGAAAACATTCAATTTGTTGATTCTAACTGTATTATTGTATATAATGATGGTTTCCCTAGAACACCTTTTTTGATTTCTCAAGAGATCTTCATTTTTAAAGATTTAGATCTTGAATCTAATGTGGTTAAATAAGATGTTCATATTAGAACTCTTACTTCACCTCATTATCCTTTGTGTTCCACCTTTTTTAAGGAATTAACTTATGATGGAGATAGTCCATCTAATGAGTTGGATTTTGAATTGACACATGGTAGTGATATCATTCATGATGAAGTGGAAAGTGAAGAATCATTGAATATCATTGCCATCCCTTATCATTTTTAATTTTGCATGAAAAAAGTCCTTCCATTCAGGTTACCGATGAGATTTGTTCGTCTATCCATATTAGGTTGTGAAATCGCAATAACCTTATGACTTGAGTAATATATTTGTTGAACATGTAAGTTCTAACAAAATAAGTGATGTAGATGGCTACCATCTGGATAGTAGTGATCTAGTTGAAATTACTCATAGTAGCTATCCACACACCTTGCATAATCCAGTTCAAACCTCAAAATTCAATTCTTTAATTCTTGGAAGCCTCAGAAATAACGAGGAATTCGAGGAACTTCAAATCTCATTGATGGTTATGTCAAGTTCTTGCGACTCTAATAAGGCCCCTGAACCAAATCAGGTTTGGATATGCTTTCAAAATTCTTCTCTTTGCATGGTTTCACTAAATGTAAATCCCTTCTTGAAAGATGTTTGGTATTTTAGACATAGTTTTTCTAACTTGCAAGGTTTGGTCTCCGATCAGATTGAAGGTCTTATTTAAGTTGATTTATCTTCATGCCAATCTCTTATATCAAACTCAGGTTTGGAATGTATTACTTTCATGGATAAGCAAAGCTATGAAGTTTATCATTCTAAAAATTATCTTTGGTCGAAGGATTCATATATGTTACATTATTTTTAAAGTAATCAAATCCTAATCCTTCTTGTGGATATTCTAATACATAAATTTTTTTCATGACACCAAATATCCTCTTCAGTGTCAATAAAGGCTAGTGCTATTTTCTAAATCAATTTCAAAGCGATTTATCTTCATCTACCATTGAGAATCTTACGCCTTAATCGATTTGTCTGATCATGACAACTATCATTCAATTGATATTTTTCCCACTAATATATCCTATGATGGCTATCATACATTCGCTGATATTTATGGTTAATCATATGAAAATTTAGACACTTGTCAAGTTGAGGCACTTCATCCTCTATTTATGGTTATGTCAAATCCTCACTATCTTGACAATATTTTTATTTATGATTAGGTCTATTTTCCCTCGAAAGATTCTCATCATCATTCCAAACCATTGATTGAAAATTATTTATGTCAAGGGTTATAGGATCATCAAGAGAAATTTTTTTAATTTCATGATCCAATCTATCATTAGTTAGAAGTATCTTAATTAGCAAGCCCATTTGCTAAAAGAAAGTTCTGATATATCTTCATGTTTGCTAACGAGGAAAATACAAGTGCATGTATATTCACAAGGAGCCATCAAGGCTTGTTTGCTTATGTTTTTCATCAAAAGGTAGAAGGTTAGATAAAGTCATGTGATATGACACATGTTTATTCCTTCAAAAAATACCTTCAATATTTAGTGCAAGATTTTCAATCTTATATCTTTTTTGTTTCACATTATTACATATCGGTTGTAATTGCTCTTATCTTTGTGTTTGCAGGTTGGGAAAAACAACGACCACTTCATTGGAAATATATTTACACGTAGCCTAACCTTCTAGCTTGTTAGGTTAGGAGTATTCTTAGTTTCATTTGGTTTCCTTTTCATTGCACCTACATTATGTCCTGCTCTCCATCTAGTTTTTGCATCTATTTTGTTTTTGTATTTTTGTCTTACATGATGTTTTTATGTTTTTCCTCCATTTTTTTGGTTCTTTTGGTTTTGTTTTGTTGTTTTGTCATGTATTTTGTTTTGTTTTGTTCAACAAGGCTTTTCATGAAAGATTCTCTTGTTTGGCTCAAAAGATAATGTGGAAAAAACTTGAAAAGGGCAATTGTCATGAAGAATAATGCTTACGTAATATGTTACCTCTTATCTATCTTGGCATTATATATATTTAATGTCAATGATGCCTAAATGGAAAATATGACCCATTCAAATGGAAATCCTTCGGAAAAATTGTAAATCCCATATATATTCTAGGATCCTCATTCCTCAACTCGGTATTGTAAGTAAATAGTGCCCTTTATTTTTGATCCAATCGAGTAGAGAAAGGATAAGGTGAAAATATGAAGTGAGAAAACCAATATAAGAGGTTATACAAATAATTCTATGAAGGGGAGACCTCCTTTGCTCTCAATACATCGGGATCCCTCTTCCACCCATTAAAAAAAAGTTCCAAAGCATAATCTTATTAAATAAATAAATAAAGGGTGAAAGAAGAGAAAGGATTCTTGCACAAGGAGGTGAAGCAAGTGACTTATCCTCGGTACTATCTAGGCTTGCTGGAAGTAAAGAAATTCTTTTGATCCTGTAGTGAATTTGTTGGGGTACTGTATAGGCCTATTAGAAATAAAGCAACACCAAAGATGAAACTTGTACTCTAAATATCTTAAAATTGTCGCATATATTACCCTTTCATAGAGTGAAAAAAATGTGATTTGGAAAGCCTCTATATGTGTTTAACTGAGTAAGGGAATGGAGGGGACTATTTCTCTAATCGGGTTAAGTAGGGAAGCCAAGTTAAACCATAATATGAATCAATACTTCCTGAAATACTCAGACCTTGCACTTAGAAAATTAAACCTAAATAGAGAAGTTGGAGTTATATCAGTGTGTGAAGTGTTGTCACTCTGATCAACACCCTCCAAACTTTTGTTCGCACTTGAATTGTGGAGCCTAATGAGGATATTAGGATCTCTTGATCTAAGGTTACTACATGTTTTTTTGATGTTTTCTAAAGTGTTTAAGTATTCTTCCTTGTTTCAAACTGTCAAGTCACTTGCACACACATGCTCATTCTCTAATGGGTTCGTGAACACAATTCCTTTATACAAGCTTGGACAAGCATAACACCATCCGTCAAGATAGTTCATGTTTGATGTTCAACTCTTGTTGATAGTGAATACACACTTTTATTGATAGTTCCCCTCACGTTGTTATGTTTGTATTTCTATTTTGGTGAGTTTGCACAACTTTCATCTTTTACGGATTTTTGCTTTCACAAGTGTTTCTTTCACGTTTGTAATTATCGTTATGGCTTTATTTTACTTTAATATGTGTCATTTTCCTGTTATATTTCCTCTGACATGTGTTTATTTCACATTCATTTACATTTTTCAAGTGTCATTTTATGTTTTCCTCATGTCACAGGTGTTGCTTTTGTATTTTCACTCCTGCATGTATCATACCTTTGCACATCACAAAAAAGTTAGCTCTGGTTTTTGCATTAAAATATCTCACGTATCATTAGAACATGTGCCAGACACAATCCTACAACTTAGAGAACCTTTTGGTCATAGTCAATGTAATTTTCATAACTTGTTTTTAAGTGTTGTAACGTGTCATTTCAACTATTGAACTTAGAAATAGATGCCACTTTGTTGTTGTTTTAAGGTCTAACCAATTTTCATGAGTCCTTTGAATTTCATTAGATTTTATTTATGGTTTTGATGTGTGTGACCTATGTTTGAGTTGTGTTAGGATGCATTCCTTTCTCCTACTCTGTTGGTCCCACACTTAGCCATTGTGAGATCTCTTCTTGGTCCTTTAGCCCAACGGAAGTTCTAAAGAAATTAATCCTCTTACTAGGTTATAAGCACAACTTATTGATGAGCCTCATTGACATATATTTCCTCCCATAATTGTGAAGTTATTATTTTCTAAGGTCTCCTCCCTCTCACAGTGCATTAGTACTTCCTAAGGATAAGCCACTAGCCCAGTGCTGCCTCCCTCAGTGAAAATCACATTCAAAAAGAACAAGTAGCCATTGTTGGAGAGAACTATGCCCTTTAAAGCTTGAGCACACTTCAAAACAATGAAGCACATTTTGAGACAATCAATCATAGTTCTATACAATGAAGCACACTTCAAAACAACAAAGTGAACTCTAAACTCTTAGTGGAAAAATGCACTTTAGAATAACAAGGACCTTCTTGTTGGAAATAATACTGAGAGGGGGGGTGAATCAATATTATCAAATCAAACACTTTTTCATTTCCATACTCATATTCATATATGCTACTTCAGTTAAGGGAACCTGCATGTACACACAACTGTGTCTGATGCAACTAGCATATATCTAATAAACTTATGATTCAGTTAATCCATTAAATGTTGATCTTTAGCTAGTGCATCAGAACTTTATTAACCATATGAACAGTAAACAGGTGCAGTAAAATAGAACAGATCATCACACACAAGAAGCACATGTGAACACCATGATGTAAGGTGGAAACCCAATGTGGGTGAAAACTGCCTGCTACAATTCGACTCTATCTTCTTTTAATAAGAAACTTCTTTTTACAATATTTCTATACTAGTGCATCCTTATACAAGTATGCAAGCTAAACGCAATCAACCAAACTGAATAAGCAAAATACTGACACCAGTAAACAGTCGTCAGAACTCATCAACAACCAGAACCACCTATAAACATCATAGTTCATATGTTATACGCTACTTAGATGTATCTAACCTGCGTATGTATGTGATTTTATCATAGTCAACTACCGTATACATCCGTAAATATTCATTCATGATTTGCAACTATTCCAAACTTGAGTTATACTCAGATCATAATATTTACAGAACATTACATGCGTCAGCATATAGATCTAGAATAAACATGATCAAACTGTATAGAGATGATTCATTCCAAGCCATTAGATCCTGATCTATCCTTAGATCTTGTTCCCCATCAACCGCTGAGATTCCTCCTTAGCTCAGATCAAGCAAGGCATCATAAGCCCATAACCTGCATACTGGATCTCATACTTCATCAGATATTCAAGACTTACTTGTTGCCTTTGCCTAATGGTCTTATAGTCTTAGGCCTTTACTCAATACCATGGTCCAAAACCACTTAGAACCAATACCTTGGACCAAATACCTGGGATCAACATGTCGGACAAGATACCTTGGACCAATACCATGGATCACAATACCATGGTCCAAATACCACAGATCAAAACCAAATGTACGCGCCTTTCCTTGCATGAGAGTGTGTGTATACGTATACGTACCTTTTGGTCGGCTAGCCCACGTGCATACGCGGCTTTATCAAGGGTAACCTGCGTATATCTCTTTTTCTTCATTCTGTGAGCCTGAGCTGTGATCTGTCATCTTAGTAAGTTGCCATCAAGGACAACACTTGTATCATAATGCCAACAATCTCCCCCTTTGGACTTGATGGAAAAGTTATCTTTCCATACTGAGTACTGTCATCTTAATGAGTTGTCATTGTTCATTACATCTGAACTGATTCGTTTGAGCTACCCTGCATCCCATGTATTTTATAAAATCTGATATCTCTTCTGTAGATTGATCTAGTTATATATTAGTGAGTTTTTCTGCTACAAGTGGGTTTCCATCAAGTACAACACATGCATCATAATGCCAACAATCTCCCCCTTTGGACTTGATGGAAACAACCATACCAAGTCGCTCTCCCCCTTTGACATCAAGGGCAAAGGGCGGACCAAGATATTCTCTTCCTTGATATATATTCCGCTGTCCATACTCCCCCTGAGTACCTACTGAAATATTTGATTTAGCTCCCCCTTTGCATATGCCAAAGTGTACCAATCTGTCCATGCTCCCTCTGAGTACATGTTGAAATCTCTGCTCTACTGAAGTGTGTTGTTCATGCTCCCCCTAAATGTAGGAAAGATCTGCAAAAAGATGTTCTACAAGAAGAACATGACTCTATACATCATAAATGACCTTCCTATTTCCAAACACTCATACATACATCCATTTCCCACCCAAGTGGGGATATGCCAATATTGACTCATCCACCCAACCAAGTGGGGATACACCAAATACCAATTGTTTAAACATGACTGAAATATTACATCATCTTTCTCATGCATAGTGGGGGTAAAAATTACATCATATGACCAAAAGGGATTCATCAAATGACTACAATAGATAGAGACAAACTATTACATCATGAGCCTTGATAGGACCTTTACATGACATTTATAACAGAGACCAAACATCTAAATAAGACCATGATAGTCATCAACAACTATCATACACAATGTATGATTTGCTCCATAAGCATCTGTCAACAACATCTAGACCAACAACTTGTATATGTCCATTAGTGTATGTTATAGATCTGATACCACTTGTTATAGATCTGATGTGAAAATATAATACAATACAAATAAACCCAAGAATAATAAGATAGAAATAGATAGAAATGATTCACTTTATTGATATCAAACCCTTAAGGTAGAGAAATGCCATACATTCACTCCTTAAGGAAGGAGAACACTCCACAAGCCATATGCCTATTCATACAATAATCCTTGACACCTCTCCATGTGGAATCTCTAGCCTCTATATAGGCCTCATACATACAATACCATGGGTCATTACCATGGTTCCCTCATAACATCGAACTAATACCATGGGCCCATTACAATATTACTAACTACTTGTGGTCCCTTACATGATATGGGTTAACCACCTTATTTATTACTATGGCCTATCCCATTATTAAATTATTACCTTGGGTACCTCCCTTTGTACCCCATATTATCCCCCCTAGGTATATAACAGTGTATAAGTCATCAACCTAAAATAAGGTATGTCTTCATATAGCTATCAACTCATCCTTTTGAAAAAAATTCTTCATATGACATACAAAATCATTCACATTATATCATATGTGAAAAACACCATAGCCATCTCATCAACATCAAGATATGCATGATCTTATATATCATCCAAGTATCATCACTTGGGAACATCTGCATCAATCAACATATGTAAGTATCAACCTATCATCATATAGGTAAGAACTCATCATCATCATGTCTCCAACAATGCAACTTTGAGTAATCATCCATGTATCCATCATACTGTATACAACACTATGTATCTTGAGCTCAAGATCTTTTGTCAAGACTTCTTCATATTGAAAACAACAATAATCCTCATCCATGTGAGCGCCAAGAACTATAGAAATCCTACATCACAACTGTATTATATGTCGACAACAACATATGAGTGACTCATCATCAAGTAATGAAATTGTGTATTCAAGCTTTGTACTTCTCCTTATCCTTATGAAGATCACCATGTAAGCACCATATATGCATCATCAAAGAATCAATCACAAATCTGATCTGAACACCAACTATGTAACCCCAAGAATCATATGAGATTTTGTCATGGACAACTCATAACCATGTCATAGCAAGATGTATCATTTATCCATATGAGCATCATCACCAAGGACTACTAACCATAATGCCAACATGCATTATTAAAAGCATATGCTCCCCCTCAACCTACGCCATCTTGTTTACTGTCAGATCCAATAAGAAGTATCAAGGCATCATCATCATCAAGTTAGGATCAAAACACTTCTAAACATCTTACAAGTATCAAGACATTTCCACACATCATCAGAAAACTGTAACCATTATCAAACAGAGCAAATAATGAACTGAATCATATCAGACCCTTTTCCTAAGCATGTCTCACTGCTTTTCTCAAACTGACATATACGTGACTGTGCAGAGTCTAACTCGTGTATATACGTGACTTCTCTTTATGAAACTTGCGTATGAGATTGAGAACACTGAAGTTTTACATTTTCAACTTCCTCTGTCTATTATGTCTGTACATTGTGCTGTGCCACATCCTTCAAATTGTGCTTCCTTCTTCTTCCATATCTTCAAGTGTGATAATGTTTTCTCCTTTTGGTATGGTGCCTGTACTTTGTTCATGCATTCCTTTACTATATGTCCTAGCTTGTTACATGCATAACATCTTATATTTTTCATATTCCTTCTGTAGAAATAAATAACTTTGTGACCAAACATATTGCAAGAAAAACAATATCCCTTAAAGTACTTGGAACGTGATTATCTTTCTATGTGATGGTCTTGAACCATTCTACTTCTGCATCTGGCTGCAACATGTCCAAGTTTATGACATACATAACATTCAATATTATTGATCGGAGGAGTAAAATATTTTCTTTGAAGAATTTCTTTCCTTGGTTGTTGATGGGATTGACCTCTCATCTCCTTGTTTATTATTTCAGATTGTGCATTAGAGTTCCTTGTCTTATTTTGTGAACTAGATTCACCTTCAACAGATTCATGAAAACCAAGACTAGTTTTGATAGCAGGAGACCTTTGACTACTAATAATATCATCCAAGATCTTAGTACTATCTTGAAATCGTAAGAGCTTATCCTTTTCTTCTAAGTTATCTTTTAGAATATTTACCTCACCCTGATGTTGCTCCTCCTTTTCACGATACTACTTTTTCATGTTTTCTTTAGCTTTTCTTCCTTCTTCCAATTGATGTCTTAATTCAAGAACTTCATTTTCTTGTTTTTCAAGAGCTTGGAGTAGTTCTTCATTCTACTTATTTGATTCTTCAAGATCTTCTTTTAGCGAGAGGATCGTAGCTTCAAGCCTTTCATAGTAACTGGATCTTTCTCTGAGTTTCTTGATTGTTGTGATCTTTTCATTTACTTCATTTCTTAATGTTGTTACTTCATCCTACAACTTTTGACATTGATCTTCCTTTTCCTTGAACAACTTCCTTACCCTGTTTCCTTCCTCTAGTTAATCTCTATCACTTCGAAATCAACCACTGTGCTTGTGCCTTCAATATCTATTGCTATTCCCTGTAATCTTCCCATGGGGATAATCTTTTGCTAATTCTCCATCCTCAATTGAATAGGAGACCACTGCAGCATTGGTCTCCCCATTCTTTCCCATGTCTGTTTCAGTAAAACATTCACATCTGACCCAAGGTCCAGAACAACTTGGTCCATTTCATACTCTCTTGTTTGCGTGGTGAGCCTCATCTCACACCCTGTCCTTCCCTTATGTTTACCAATTTTTCTGACCATGCGTAGTCCCTCAGGAGCATTTTCTTTACTAGTGCACTTATTAATCAATTCTTGCAATCCTTTCATGACCTTGCTATCACGTAGCAGCTTCATACACATCTCCAAAAAGGTAGTAAGCATGAATGAGTCCATTTATTTAGACTTATTATCCTAACTTCCTAAGGTAGGAGCCCCAACGATTTCTTTCTTTGCTTCCATTAAAGCTTCCTCCATGCACTCTAAATCAAAGCCAACCTCCTTCTTTGGAGTTTTGCAGACCCACTCACTTTCTTCGAGCTGCTTCCCATTATCTTTTCCAGTCATCATTCCACTTCATAGCATGATATTCACATTAAGATCCTCTTTGTGGGGTTCATCCCTCATCATCTGTAGGTTCTAGGTGGGCTATTGAGGCTGCATCCCCTTTTCATGCATCTTCGCTATTAATACAAGGCAGTCTTCTGTCATGCGGTCAAACTGAGTATAGTATCGGCACGACAGGCACGTCAGGTTCGTACATTCTCATGCGTAGTTTCCTGCCCCCCCCACAATCATAGCAAATAACTTGTCCCTGATATCCTCCTCACGCTCCCCCAGTGCCTTGATCTAGAGGCCGAGTTTCTACTTGCACTCGATATGCAGGCTTTCTATCCATAATTACCAACAATTATGCTCATCATGACCCACTGATTTGCAAAATTTGTAGAAGAGTTGTTGCAGTGTCTGTACAAATTTCTATAGTAGGTGACAATTGTCGGTCAAATTTTTTCTAGCTACTTGATAGATAACACACCACAACGCGGGCCCTGTACTTGGCCCCGCTTGAGCTTCTGGCCTCAGAGGCATCGAACCTCCTCCTACAACATAATTTACGAATACTAGGCAATGATCTTTGTCATGCCCCTAACTCTTACATTTCAGACACCAAACTTCTTCGCACACCTCTGACCGAGCTGCTCTATCTTTCTTAAAACTTTGGAAACATAGGCAAAGATTTTCCAAATCTACATGAATCTGCTAAGATCCCGAAGCATCATCTTGAATCAGCATCTCATGCAATCTCATCGCAATCTCCAGGGCTTCCACTTAGGTCCCAATCTTTTGTTGTGATAAAGCGACCCTTAGATGAGGCAAGAGTGAAGCTACAAACCACTCGCAGTGCTTCCCATCCGTAAGATTCATGTTAGATTTGTGGATCTTAAATTTCAATCTCTGATGCAGCTTCTTGGGTGTCTCAATAGGCCTCATCATTATTTCCTTTAATCTAATGATTGATTGCACTTCAGACTTGGGCCTACTAAATTCCTTATTCAGCGCAGTCTGAATATCTGCCAACATAGCTATCGGGTTATCAGTGCAGTACTTAATGTACCACATTAGAGCACAGTGATGTAAGGCAGTAACCAATGTCGCTTTCTTCATCTAATCATATGTAATTCCCTGAGCTTCCCATACAGCCTTCGCAACAAACCAAAACTGGTATGGATCCTCATTTACCAAACCCTTCAAAGCAGGCAACTTCACTGCATCTGCCATATTGAATGGTGGCGGAGGTGGTGGAGGTGTGGGCAAAGGTGTATGTTGCGGAGGCGAAGATGGATGTGGTGTGGGTGGGTGGCGTATTCATGGGAATCCTCACCTTATTAACTAGAAATTTCCCTGTGGTGAAGCTTGTGCTGCTTCTTCATCGTCACTCATAGGAGGTTCAATCAATGGGCTATATTCAGGGCCTACTCTTCCTCTATCACTAATGATATTTCCACTTCACATAGCTATAAGCATAAAGGTAGTTTCATAACCCTCTTGGTCACTAGAAGAAGCGTCATTATGATTCGTTGTAGTTGACCAAGGTATCAACCACGAATTCTGTCACAAAACCTCCTATGATGCGATCAAGCTAGTGATCGATGGTGCATGCGATCTTGTCTTCAAAGGCTTCCAATCTCTGCATTAACTCTGGGGTCCACATTATTGGACTTTCAAGCCTCCACCTTCCTTGGTCATCTGCCAATTTAGCGATCCACTCGTATAGTTCGATTAGGAAGGAACAAAAGAAAATTTTATGTATCTTTGTTTATAGATACCTGTCCAACCACTATTATTTTGTCAATCAAGGATTTATGTTTTCTTGTGCTGCAAATTCGTGGATATTTCTATCCAACCACTCCTCAATTTCTTTCTTTGTTGGATTCTAGTGATTCGACATCACACACCTCTTTATGCAAGATCTCGATCCTGGAAATGGAACCATTTGTTAGCTTAATGGGTCCTGACCCAGGTTCAGAGTTAAGTTTTAGCCAAACAAATCCCTACACTACTAGCCCTTTTGGCATCAATCTACAAAGCACAGACTGAAGTCTCACTCGAAGCAGTATGGGGGGATGCCGGAACAAAGTTTCTGCACCCAGAGATTAGTGTAATGTCATTTTATGCCCTAACCCTACCTTCACGCAGATCGATAAGCCTCTTAGGGCTTATTGATATACTTCTCTTAATCGGCCTCTAGACCTTCGCAAAGGTCTACGACTATCTTTCGTAGACCCTAAGCAGGTGAATCATCCCCTTATGCACCTCTATAATTACTCCTACATCTATAATTACCCATATTGTATTAAGTATCTAATAACTTTAACATGCATTAAGAGGTTCTTCGCGTAAACATATATTATTACTTGTAGTCATATAAAAATGTAAAATATTTAGAATTGCACATCAATACAGTATTAAATCATAAACCCATTATTCATCATAACATATTCGCATTCATTTATAACAAAAGTAAATGGACAAAACATAGATGTTTCTATAATAATCTCTTTATTGATGCTTCAATTCTTCTTATAGACTTGACACTGCCTTGTGCACTTAGCTGCAAGGGTCCACATACTCAGTTGCGAACTCTAATCTAGGCCTCTACGCACTCAGCTGCAGAGCCTCTCTTCTACTCTAAGACTCTTCACTCTTCACTTCTACTAAACCATTACATTTGTCTTCATTAATGAAATTCTTCAAAAACTGCATTAGACTGTCTAAGACTTTCCTTTTTATACAATGGGTAGATCTACTAAAGCTGACATAATTTACATAAATAAAGGGAAAAACCCTTTATGACACTTTACCATCTAGACACTCTGTGACCACAACTTGCTAAGACTTTACACTTTACATACAAAAACTTGGGCTTTCTACCCCAAAACTTGGGTTTTTGACCCAAAATTGACCCTAGGGGACCTCGTACCAACAACGACGTGCATGCCTAAAATCAAGAAAAAAGACACAGTGATTGGAAGTTTCTAAAAATAGCGCAAGTGCTTCCTTCGAGATACTAAAAATGGATCCCTATTTTTTAGGGATGTTTTTTTCCTTTTTTTCTTTTTTTGTTTCTTTGGGAAACTTTCCATGCACATTTCCAAGAAAGACTACATAGTTCTGGGGAATTGGGAAACTTTTCGACTCAGTGCACTACGCAGTTTCTGAGCTCAGTGAAGGTTGTGCAAATTCTAGGCTTAGTGGTAGGCTTTCTCCTCATGACTGTGAATTCTCTAATCTCAAGGGTCACTAACAGTTAGGACTATGCAATTCCCATCATCAAGGTTGGTTTCCCTCAAGGATTACACAATTCTTGGAGGCAAGCCTAGAACTATAGTGGGACTGTTGGCTTATTGGGCCTGACCCAGGTTCGAAAGAGTTTTAGCGAAACAAATCCCATACTACCGGCCCTTTTGGCAACAATTAGTGGAGCGCGGACTAAAGTCTCACCCAAGGCAGTAGGGGAGGGTGCTGGAACCAGGTTTCTACACCCTAGGGATGTCTTGATGAGGTCTGGAGAATTTGCAACCCGATCTACACACTTTTGCTATTCCACGCAACAGTCTAGCCTTTGCGAGGATCTATGAAGGGAAGTTTCTTAGATCCTTAGCCTTATTATTGTTATTATAGATCTGATTTATTCTTTAAGGTATTTAAGCAAGCATTTAACATTTAAACCCAGTACGCATAGTCATAAATAGTAAATATACTTCATAAAATCATAACATAAGCTTAACCATCCAGTTTTGCAATCAGATACACAATAATTTAGAAACAATTATCTTTATTAATCTTCTATTTAGTACAAGCCACCTTCCACTCTGCACACACTGTTGTAGGGGTCTGCTAACATAGTTGTGGACTCTACCTGGCCTCTGCGCACACAGTTGTAGAGCCTTCTCTAACCTCTACCCTCGACTTGGACTTATAGACTCAAAGAACTCTCGCTTTGACAAACCCATACGATTTAGATCTTTCATCAAGTTACTATCTAGAACTGCCTTCTAAACCTAGATCCTTGCTCTATTTATACATTTCCATCGTCCGTGGACCATGGGCAAGCCAACACATTCTAGATTAATCTATAATATTTTAGGGCGGACTACCCTTGGACCTAACCCATTACACTTCGCGCTCCATGCACTTCGCAGAGCCTTTACCATACTTTTACCCAAAACCGTTACATGGGGGGGTCTATTGCCCAACAGGCCCCCAACACAATCATGGTGACTCATCCCAAGTCACTCGATTGGTGCAGTGATCTTTGCATGAAGAGTATTCAACAACTTCTATGCTTCACTTACTTCTGCAACACATTCTTCTGCCCTCTACTATACTTGTTGCACGCGAGCCTCTGACACATCATTCTCAGCTTCAGTTGCTTCTCTGAGTTCATATCCTACCTGTATGTGGGCTAGCTTTCCTTCAATGTTGGTGGTGACCGCAAATGCTTCATCAAGCCACGACTGGATGTGTTCTTTAAGGGCTACTTCCTTCTAGCGAGCAGCATCGACTTGTGCCTTAAGTTCCTGAGCCTCCTTCATCTTGGCCAAGTATTGAGTAATGACAACCGTCTGTGCGGTCCCCCAGACATTATCATAGGCCTACTGCAACTCTCGTGCCTTTATTTCTACCTGTTGTACCATTGGATCTTCCTACAGTGATGTGAGTGTAAGAAGGGACTGGTCCAACAATCCCGTGCAATCTTGTATAGCATGCTCCATTACTGCCAGTCCTTCATTAATGGCACAACGACACTGCTCTTTGACTTTCGGTGGTGTAGGGGGATGCACTTTTAGTCTTAGCTCTGCGATTTGCAAGTTCAATTCCCATTGAAATTTGGTAGCCTCCTCCTGAGTCTTACGGAATCCTGCTGTGATATGATGAATTTTTTCAGTTGCTGGAAGTTCCGCTAGCACAACCAACTCAGGTACACTACTACAAGCCTCTTCCATGGCCTGTTCCAATTCTTGATTGCCTGCAACCAAGTCATTGCACTAGAGACTGATCTAGTCTATATTTCTCTTTTGCTCTGTCAACATCTATAGGGTGCGACTTTCCTTGGTACAGATTTCAGTGGTTACCCCATCCTGCAACTAGTATAGGGTTTCTCTAGGAAGGGCAAACAAATTCAACCCCCAACTTCTCACATTACCTTCAGCTTCTACCATGACGGTGCCTGCTAGTAACCCTATGGTGTTCATTGTGTGGGCACACACCATCTATTCTACTGCTGATGTATTGTCTACTAGGTTCGGTATCATCCCTCTTGGGGGTGGCACTTGTAACGCCTACAGCTACGTTTTGAGCACCCCCAACATAGTCGTTTGTTCTGCTATCAATTCCTCCAGAGCATTCTTAGTGATATCTCGCACTGGTTCTTTGTGAGCAAGAAGATCTCCCTCCAAAGTCCTTATTGTCTTCGTCCTTTTGCATGCTGGTGGTTGCTCCTCGATGTGTGGTCTCTTAAGTTGAGTTGAGTTTGTGGTCAGGTCCATGTGTTCCTGTGTCTCCACTTCCCCCTGTATGTCTTGCTCCAAGGATATTTCCTCTACAATCTCTTCAGCGGCCCTTGTGATAGTTTATGGTGCTGCCTCAGTTGCCTCCTGCTGTGTGGGTGCTTCATTTTCGAGGTGCGTTCTTTCTACCAGTTGTGTAATGTGCAACTTGAGTTCTTTCTTCCACTGCTGAGCCACAATTTTTTCTAATTCAGCCAAGTCTGGAGCACGCCATTCCAGAGGCCATACCGCCATTGCCTAAAAAATTGCATCATCTATCGTAATGAATGGAAGCTTTATCCATGCTCGTGTAGGATCATGTCACACCCAAATATACAGATTATGCATATCCGCCTTGAATTTGGCCATACCTTGCAACTATTTGTATACTGTCAAGGATAACCATGACCTGCGACTAATCCATGTCCATATACTTGCCTCCATGAATATCAAAAATACCTTGATCTCACGAACCCTTGCAGCATCTTTTGCAGCCCAGAGCGAATTATACCGCACGACTTCAAGTAGGTATTTCTCAATGTTGGGAAACTGGCTGCCTTCCAGCAGCTCTCCTGCAACTAGTAAGATTGTTAAGAGCAACCATGCATAGTGGAAAGTCTTACCTTTCTCATGGGCTTCACAAAAATTCATTAAGAACTCATCACAAAGAAACTCTGCCTAGTTGAACTGAACTCCATCTGTGCATTGTTTCACGAGCGCAATGATGAAGGCTAGCACCTCGTCTATGCGACATTTCCTCATGAGATTTCCAGCCAGCAATTATGTGGTAAGGCACACCCCTCGGTCTTTGATGCTTGCTATTACAGACCCTCGCTTCCACTTTTCCAGCTTGTATTTAACCTTCATGGCTTCAATGATGCTCACGTCACTACTCGTTCCCGCTATATCTGCATGACTGTTTCCCTTAGTAGGTAGCCAGGAGATTCGGTGTATAAGATCAGCTGTGATGGGAATTGGTTCCTCTAGCCAGAGATACCCATCATGTACGAGACATAGTAACTGTTAGATAACAAAAATTGTGATGGTCGTGCAGTGATAGTGGGATATCCACCTTAGATTGAGTAATCTTGCCTTCGCCACACCCCGTAACCACTTATGCTACAGTAATTTCTCCTTGGCCAGCTGGGGAAACTTCTTGCTATATGCGAGATCCCAATCTTCAAACATGATATTCGATATCCGACCCATCGGCAGACCATCAAACCTTATCTCATCCAGAAGAAGCGAGGTCTGGAGCATGCTCTTCATGGCCTCTACATCCTTCAGAGTCTTGGTTGTTCCTTCCCATGGAGGGATATATGGTGGTAGTATTATCGTCGAAGGTGCCTGGGGAATGTTTTCCTCGTCCTCATCTTGTGCTTTAATCTGAGTGATGAGAGATTGTAGATCTTCCTCATCCTCCTCGAGTTCCATAGTGATGGCCTTACCCTTTTCTACCATTGAAAACTTACTGAGTCACGGTGATGCCCGGAAAGGCCCCATAGCTTGTTTATCTTTCTTGGGTCATAGCATACATGGGGACTTTCAAATCTCTAGGGTAGCGGCCACCTCTCCTGGTTCTTTCTGAGTCAGATAGGGTTCTTTCGTGACCCTTGCTCTAATTCTAGACATCATTTTTATTCTAGATTCTCTCGGGTGCATGGGTGGCTAGTTATCATTTTTATAAGACCATGTGAATTCAAAATTGTCCCTTCCCTCTACTCCTGAGGCATTAACTCCTTCTTGGTGGCAAATATTTTCGTATCTAACTCGGAATGCTTGTCTTAATGGCCTGTTTCCCACTCCTCTCAGTCATAAATCAAATTTCTTGTCATGAATAATGTTGACAACGGTCATCTCCCCACCCCTCCACATGGTAGTGCAACTCCTTATTTGTGACCACGATCTAAATGGTAGATTGGTCTTGCACAGAACGTCCTTTCCGCGTAGCCTTCGTACAGACTTGTTTATAGTCCTGCACCTTCTTTCAACTGCGTGAAGTGCTAAGACTGGGCCTCCAACGGATAATAAGGTGGTCTCACCCCCTGTGTGGGGCTTCCACTTCCCTACTAGCTTGGGTTGCAGGCACCCTTCGCGTACCTTTGCATCTAGTAGTGCATTGCATTATATGCTCCTCCATTTAGTAGGGTGTGTCGCAACCATGATAGTAGGGTCGTAGCTTGTTTTAGTATCATAGGGGAGCCAGCCAAGTGTGATCACCTTATTCTCATATTTGTGCAACCTGTTTGTGTGACTCCACTTTTTATTTTGCTAATTTCTTCGTCTAACCTTGCACTTTTACTCCTCAGCCTTGCCCCTTCTTCATCAAGTTCACGAAGTCTCAAGCTGCCGTGCCAAATAGCTTCATGCAACTACGGAATTCCTTCTTTGAGGTTAGTCTGAACTATAGGGGTGGTTCGCGGAGAAAGTCTTTCTGCCTTCCTATTTTCATCTGATCTGAGCGTGGATATGGTCATCTTCGTATGCCTCGTTTTGGTTATGGTCCTATATGCCCACCGAACCCTTGGTACATGCAGATTTAGTTGTGCAGCATATGGCTGCATTCCTCATCATAGGTAGGTTTCCAAACGACTCCAACCTGGCTGTCCAGGCCGTGTTCAACACTAACAGCCTCTGATCTATACATGCAGCTACTTTCTACATTCACACCTATTCCACCTAACCTTCCTAGGTGCACTCCACCATTGTGCAGTTGTTGCGCGTTGCACCTCTTTTTGCATATGAGGCCACTTCTTCTCCATAACTGTAGTTCCGCAGAGGTTTATGGGCTCCCAACTGGTTGTGTTGCCACTTGCTGGGAGTGTCCTTACTTCAATTGTCATGTGCCGCAGTGATCTGATCATCATATTACAATTTAGTGTCATTACCTCATGCAATCAGTTCTGCCAGCACTCTACTTCTTCATCAGAATCTGACATGCAAGAACTGTCTCATTCCGATGAGAGTCTTCTGTTTGTTGTCAGATTCACCCGGTCTTGGTCTTGCACCGTTATCTAGTAAATGCAGTCTATTTCATCATTGTCGTCCTCATCGCGCATAGGTTCAGTGTAGCGTGCTCCTTCGGCTGGATCCAACGAAACAATTACACGTAGTGACTTTTTCTTGAAAATCATTTTTCGCTTCTTCAGGTTAATGACTCCATTCATGTCCATAGCCTAATCTATCCCTAATAATGCGGGGTAAGGGTTACTGTCATCCACAATCTCTATTACCTCGAAATCTATCTGTGTAATTGTGCCATCAATATCCACAGTTACCCCTTGTAGTCTTCCCATAGGCATGATCTTTTGTTGATTCGCCATCCTTAATTAAATAAGAGACCCATCCATTCCCAAGTCTATTTTCATAGCACATTCACATCCGAACCTAGGTCAAGAACTATCTGATCCATCTCATATTCACCAATTTGCATTGTCAACCACATTTCTCTTCTTATACGTAAAGTATGCATTCCCATCTTTTGGATTATGCGTGGTTCTCCTGGTCCTACGTACCTAGTGATCAACTCTTGGAGTCCTTAAACTGCCTCATTGTCCCATAGTAGCTTCATGCAATTCTCTAAAAAGGTAGTAATCATAGATGGATCCCTTCCCAATTCTGATTGATTCTTACTACCTGAGGTAGAGACCTCCACGAAGCTCTTCGTAGCTTCCATATTTATTTCCTTGCACGTCCTAAGTCAAGTTTAGGCACCTTTGTAGGGTTCTTGCAGACCCATACATCTTCCCAAAGTTGCTTTTCCTTCTCCTTTTCTGTATTCATGCCACTTCTAAGCACCATATTGAGATTGGGGTCACCTTCATGTGGTTCTGACCTCATCATCTAGACATTTTGAGTTGCGGCAGGTTGTAGTACCCTTTTCATGTTCATCATGGTGACGAATCCGATGTTGTTTAATAGTTTAACGATTTCGACAAAGTTGTAACTCAGTATATTTTTCATGTTCAGAGTGTTTGAAAAAGACACATAAAAGAAAACTCCACATGGTCCCTTTTAATACATTTGTGTCTCTCAAGCCTCAAAAGGTAGAAAACAATACTTGAGAGAACCACTCGACCATTTCAGTCAAGGAGTACCTTTCTCATAAATAGTTCCTCCCAGCCCGAAAAAGGGATAAACTTATATTGGTTGCGTGATGTTTCAAATCCATTAATGAGTTCAAAATGACAAGGGCTTAGCCATATTTTCGCTTTTAAAGGGTTGGAAAAGAGCTGAAAGTGGACCCCCCATTTTTATTCTCTTTAACAAGTCAGAAAGGGAAAAAATAGTTGGCGATCTTTTCATTTTGTATGAATCAGAAAAGAGATTAAAGATGACCTGTCCTGGAGGAACGAGTGGTATAAAGGGTAGCAATAGGTCCCGAAAATGGAGTAACTACTCAAAACATGTAGTGGTCAAGAGGTTGGATTCTAGGTTTTAACCCCATACAGAAACTACCTGCATATGAATTCTAAAACACAAAAAATAAACAATGCAAGATCATAACACATATACACAAATATTTTCCCCTGGATCCCAAAACTGGGACTACCAGCTTGATTTTTCATTATGTTCCTTTCAATGTTACAATACATATTTATACATGTTGAAGCATCCAATACCATGGACCAAAAACCATCACGTCCACAACCATGGACCAAAAGCCATCGTGTCCAAAACCATGGACTCGCCTCGCTACGCAATTCGCGCAATGAAGGGGGGGCTCCTCCCCCGTTCTAATCCGACAGTTAACTACGTGGGCTAGTCGTGGAAAGAATATAACACAACCCAACATTCTCCCACTTGTTCTTTTCTTTCCACAAGGGGGCACAAGAGAGCTTAGCCATTTATCTAGCCCTGCAATGCCCATTGTTCTCTACACCATGAGAACTTCTCAGAGCTCACAGATTTTGTCAATGCATCTGTAGTATTCTTCAAAGTGTCCACCTTTACTAGCAACATCTTTTTCTCTTCTATCATATCCCTCGCAAAGTGATACTGAACATCAATGTTCTTTGTCTTTGAATGATATGCAAGGTTCCTTGCCAAGAAAATTGCACATTGGCTGTCACAGTCTATCCTTATAGCTCCCTATACTAACCCCATACTTGAACACAATCTCTGCAACCAAACTACTTCCTTGCTTACATGAGTGGCTGCCATGTATTCTGCCTCTATAGTTGATAGTGCCACCACATATTGTTTCTTACTCATCCAATTGAATACACCTCCAAATAGGTTAAACAACATCCAACCATCATCTTCACAGAGGAATTGAGCATCTCTGATCCCTAAAACTACAAATTTAGAGTTTGTTGCATCCTCTTTATACAATGATTTTGTCGAAAGAAGTTACAAAGAAGTAATGGACAATGACAAGTCTCCTTGAAATCCATGATAGAGGTGATTAAAAAATGCATTCATCGTGCTTATGTAGCCGTTCAGGTAGTTGGTAGTTAACAGTTGAAGCAGTTGTCGGTTGTGGGATCTAAGGGCCCAAATTCTTTCAATCATCTAACAATCAATAAAACAATGCAAAAGGGTACAGAGTGGAAACCTAGACGAGTTGATTTCAAAGGGGAACACCTTATGGCATAATTAGTAGGTATATTGCTTGGAAAATCTGTAATGATGCACATTAGAAATTGTTGAATTTAAATGTTAAAAGTTTAATGAAGTAAAATTCTGGCTACCTCCTTAACATTCTCACTCCAATTTAGCGATGTCTTGCATCTATGTTGAAGTACAAATAAAATTAATAATGAAATAAGTGATATCTTTGTTGTTAATAATTGTTCCTAGTTGTTTTGTTCATTTTCCTTTCATTCTTTGTCCGTAAGGAATCAAATTACACCCAAATCAATATAAAATACACATTGAAAACATGAGAAGCATGAATCTGAATTTTATATCTCACTTTTAATATGGCAGTGTTATGTTTTTTTAACTCCATTGTACTTGGACATGTCTCTAGGGAATTCAATGCTTCACTAATAAAAACATGAATAAATAAACATTAAAATCTTGTGTGAATTTAAGTTATTAAATGTAAATGTTATTCCAATATTTTTTTATTTATATTTTTCCATTTATATATCACAATATTCATTTTTTTATACTTCAATATTATCTTTATTTTTCAGAGTTTGTGAATGAAATTGCTAACAATTTAAGGAAAATTTATTCTTTTGATATTGATGTTTTTCCAGTGTGCAAGAACAACTGTTTATCCATTTTGGCGATAACCATACCATGCGATCCCTTTGACACCTTCCCTTTTTCTTTTATCCACCCATTGTCTCATTTTCACCTTCCTTTTGCCTTTTATCCACTCATCGTCTCATCTTAAAAGAAGGAAGACACCAAACTTTTTATGACATGAAAGTTTCCATTTCAGACTTTGGACCTTTTTTTTCCCTCTCAAATTTTAAAAGAAAAAGAAAAAAGTAAGTTATCATGCGAGTTGTTGATGCCATTAGTGTGTATGTTAAAGTAAAGAAATATGAAACTCATTGGCATAAAATTTTCTTAAGTGCATACTTTCTTGTGCTATTATACACACAAAGACTTTTCCAATGACACAAGAATTGCCTCAGTTGGAGTCTGTATGCAAAAGTTGTGCCACTCAAAAGTTGACACTCCTTTCTTGACCACCATAATTCAAGAGGATGCTACGTCAGCCTCATTATTTATGGAAAAGGGGCTAGCCATATGATCATGATGAAAAATCATCTAGAAGAGTCCTTATTGTAACTCTAGTCAAGATTCGAAGGAGTCAAACTTAACCACTAGTGGGCTATTAGGTTGTGTTATAATTGGGTCACTAAGAGGAAAAGGGGTTCCATTTTAATTGAATGAATTTTGTTCCATAGATGAGTAGAGTAGCCACGAGTGGATATGGAGAGAGAAAACATATGTGATTTGCACATTGTAGCAACCCATAGGCCACATGCCTCACTTCTTTGTACTTGCTTCCATTTTCCATTCAGAGAAAGAGAGTAAAACAACCTCACCTTCCAACTAGGTTTTCTTCCAAAAGAGTTTCCGAGGTTATATCTTGTGTTAATATTTGGTTTGTGAATTTTATTTTGTTGTTCTATATTTTATACATAATTATAATTTGCACGCATATGCAATAAACAATAATAAATTGATCCAAACATCTAATGAGAAATAAACCATCATATTTTAATCATAATTTTATTAGATTTGTTGTGACAAAATGTCGAGTGGAATATCCATGGAAGGTTGTATATCATATTAGTATCAAAGTAGGTTTCTTCAGGTATATTGTGGGGATTTGCAAGGTGTCCAAGTTGACTAAGCCAAAGGTTGCAAAACCCTAATCATGGCTAACAAATCTATGAATAACCTTCATGATCCCACAAAGGAGAGGTTTGCACCACTGGAAACAAAATCCATATATATAAACCATAATGTTAGCCTATTCATGGTAGACTTGAATAATAAAATCGATCTATCTGAAGAAGAATGAGGTTCTAATGTGGAGGTCAAATTGTAGGGGAAATCAATAGATCAAGGAAAATTCAATGGGGAATCTAAAAAACAACATGAAAATGATAAACATAGTTCAAGTGTCATAAAGCATTCATATTCCTTATTCAAAAAGAAAGTGAGGGTCAACATTAAGTCATACTAAGATGATATTGACGCTCTAAATCTAAATCGATAGGTGTAACAACTATAAATTTATTTAAATGTTCATCATATAGAGGAATAACAAAATATCTTATAAGCTCAACTAAAATTAAAAAGCCTTGTCTTGAGTTGGTGGGAAAGCCACACATATACCTTGAAGTTGGAGGGAGATCCTCTAGTGACTAAGTGGGAGGATTTCAAAACCCTCATAAAGTCTCAATTTTATCATATTGGGTATTTAGAGGACTATTGAATCTAGTGGCATTACTTTAGGTAGAAGTAGGGATAAAGTGTGCATGAGTACACCACAGAATTTGGAAAGATGTTCATAATGTTGGGCATCTCCATAAAGAACCTATACATACTCCTCAAGTATCTAATGGTTCTACATAGTCATCTACGAAAGCAAGTGATGTTGTTCAAACCTAGATTAGTGGACAAGGCTTGTGTATAAGCAAAATTCCTAGAGAACATAGGTTAGAAGAAAAAGAAATTAAGTGGGTCAAAGAAAAAAGAGTGTCAAGCTACTTCTAAGGAGGGGAAGAAGATGTGGAAAGTAGAAAAATATAAAAAGACAATAGCCACAACAAACGAGTGCAAAGATCCAAGTAACAGCTATAACATTTACAATGATATAGAGAAAAAGTGTTGGAAGTTGCATCTATAAATTAACCCAAAGAACAAAAATAAATATGCAAAGAATAAGAACCTCATGGCCATTTATTCAAATAATCAGGTTGAGGGCATCTTAGACGTGGATGAGAATATCACTTTAACATCAGTGTAGAAGGAGATGAATCTAAGTAGCCTTGAACAATATGAAGAGAATGAAAATACCAAATTCTTCCACATAAATATATAAGTCAAGAAGACAAAGGTTGATGCTCTGTTCAATTTAGGATCACATGAAATATTATTGCAGTAGAGTTGGTCAAAAACTTAGGATTGGAATTTTGTGCACATCCAAACTCATATCCATTGGGATGGGTAAATAAGGATGCAAAATGAAAGGTAACCAAATAATGTAAAATTAGATTTGGTATCAGTGTTGGTTTTATTGATGAAGTAGAACTAGATATAGTTCTCGTTGATGTATGCGGAGTGGTGTTTGGAAGTCCCTATATGTACATGTAATATGCAATCTTCAGGTAGATATCTAAATAGTATTGCCTCATCAAGGATGGAAAATTCTTCACCATCAACACACATAAAGGGCAAGTCCAAAGTTTTAATGGTAAGTACCAACCAAGCCAAGAAACTAATAATTTTTGGGAAGAAGTATGATTTACTCTTTAAAAAAAATGTTGTTTGTATAAGAGGCAGTGAGAGAAAATTCATCTCTAGAGGGGTGTACTAAGAAACAAAAACAACAACTAGAATAGTTGCTACATGTATACAAGGTTGTGTTCTTGAAGCCTAAAGGGATACAACCCAAGATGGAAGAAGGGCATGAGATCCAACTATTTTTGGATTCCCCATTGCCAAACATTGGGTTACAGGGAGTTTGTTATAGAAGTAAGTGAGGTAAATAAGTAGTTATTGGAATAAGGTGTCATTTTACTCAGTACCTCAACATGTGGGTCACCCATAGTCATTGTACCAAAATAAGGGTGGGACTTACAGGATGTGTATTGATTATAACATGTTAAACAACATTACACTCAAGAATAAGTATCCCCCTCCTAGGATAAATGATCTGATAGATCAATTGCAACATGCCAAATGCTTCACCAAGCTAGACTTAAAGTACCTATATCACAAGGTTCAAGTTACGGAAGAAGATACCTAGAAGACTCCCTTCAAAACCAAGCAAGGTTTGTATGAGTGGTTAGTCATGCCTTTTGGCCTATGTAATGCAACACCTACATTTATAAGGTTAATGAATGATATACTATGCACTTTTATAAAGTTGTTTGTTATTGTCTATTTGGATGATATATTGTCATACAATGATACCAAGGAGGAGCACATCTCACTTTTGACGTAGGTACTACAGACATTAAAGAGGCACCATCTGCTAGCAAATATCAAGAAGTGTGAATTTCACAACATCATTTGGTGTATATGGGGTATCTTATAGGTGGAGGAGAGTTGAAGATAGATCCTACTAAGATAGATGCCATCATTAAGTGCTTAGTGCCTACTGATGCTTCTGAGCTAAGGAATTCCGTTGGGGCAACATAGTACCCGAGGAAATTCATAGCCTTATTTTCAACAGTACCATCACCAAACCATGCTATAACAATGTGTGGCAAGAGTTTCTAGTAGAAAAAGGTTCAACAAAAGGCTTTTGAGGACATAAACAATAATATTAGTCAAGCACTAGTTCTAACATTACTAAAATTGCAACAAACTTTCAAAGTGGAGAAAGATGCAAATGGGTATGTTATGGGAGTGGTATTGATGCAATCTTCCCAATACCTACGGAAGTAGCCTTTATGTCGATATTCCCATTACATATTAACTAAAAAAGCATTCCCATGCTTGGGACAAGTAATATAGAGAAACCAAATTATGGGATCATTCTTGATGCTACCATTCTGAAATATTTCATGGGGTGGTTCTTAACTACCCTACCTATGAAAAGAAGCTATATGCCCTGACACAAGTTGTGAAGAAGTGGAAATAGTATATGATGAGAAAGGTGACAATAGTATTCTAAAATCAATAGTCACTAAATTACTTGTAGGCCTAGAGTAAGCTATAAAAGACTAAGCATTATAAGTGGATGGGGTTTCTACATATGTTTCATTTAGTGATCAAGTACAAGAAGGGTAGCACAAATAAGTTGGCCAGTGCGTTTTCAAGGCCACCCACATCAAATATCACAACTTTGGAAACTCTTATGCACATGGAGCCATTCACCCATGATGCATACAAATAGGCATATTTAGAAGATAAGGGCTTCATGGAGGTGCTTCAACAATTGTAGAGTCACGGTCATGTGCGCGATGGTGAAAACATAGTTGATTATTGTATCCATGATGGGTTACTCTATAGGTTGGATAAGTTATGTGTTCCTAAAGGTGGGTGAATATAGCTGATTAGAGAGGTCCACACCTCCAAGGTTAAAATGCACTTTTGTGTAGGGAAGACAATGACCTACTTACAGAGACATGTGTATTGGCCCAAGATGCAAGAACAACTAGTTAGGCTCATAAGAGGATGGATGATTTGTTGTATTGGAAATCTTAGTAACATGAAATATGGTCTATTTAATCCCTTTCCTATACCCACTTAGCCTTCAAAAATAATTTCCAAGGACTTTTTGGGGGATTTATCAACAACCAAGAAGAGATATGACTACATGTTAATGGTAGTTGACCGGTTTAGCAAGATGTGTGTTGTGATTCCCTATAAAAAGACCAACAATAGGGAAGAAAAAACAAAATTTTTCTTTGGACAGGTCTAGGTGCACTTTGGGATACCAAAGAGCATTGTTTTAGATAGGGACACAAGATTTCTCAGTGCATTTTGGACTAGAATATGGGAGAATATGGACACAAAGTTCAAGATATCTATCACATTCCATCCACAAATAGATGGGTGAACATAAGTAGTCAACAGTCTTTTGGTGTATCTTTTGAGGGGTTACAATAAGAAGCATCCAAAGACTTTGGGTGAAAATATGATATATGTACAACACTCTCATAAAAGGGAAATTAATGCTTCTACTAGTATGTCCCCATTTAAAACTTTTTGGGATATTTTCCACCTTCACCTTTGGATATTACATATGGGTAGCAAGGAGGAATGAGGGGGATATTACAAGGGGTGCCTTAAGGGTATAGTTTTTTTTTTTTAGGAGATCAAGAATATCCATATATAGGTATAGGAGACATTACAGAAATCATAGGAAAAATATAAGTCCACATATGATCAATACATTACAGAGAAGTTTTTCAAGGTGGAAGAAAAATTATGGTTACAATTGATCAAGGAGAGGCTATAAGGTCCTGGTAAGAAAATCAAGGCTCTGTGATATGGTTCCTCTGACATACTAGAAAAGGTGGAAGATGATTCCTATATACTTACTATACCCCCATACATGTGTATTATTTAGTGGTGAATGTAGAGAATCTAAAACTCTATGAGCATTCCATGCTTGATGAGGAAGAGGAATGGGTCCTACCTTCTGTAAAAGATTTGGAACCATATGATAATGTAGAGTTGGTAGAAGATATAATTTTGTAGAAGAGGTCCAAAATTAGATGACATGGGCAGCATGAGCTTTTTTATATTGGGTTGAAATAACAACTTCTAGGCAAGGGTAGCTAATACACCCAAGAAAAGGAGAAAATAAAATTTCCTCACCCCATTCAATAGAATATTTTAGGGCCAAAAGCCTCTAAAAATGAGGTTTGATTTGGATTAGATCAATGTATTATTTTTCATCCATATTAAACCTTTCAAGTGGAAAATTGGAGGAATCGGCTCACAAGGCCATTTTTATCAATGTGACTTAGTTTGGCAACTTGGGGTTTGAAACCTTTTGGGAGTACTTTGAGGCATCAAATGACATTTTTTGGGGATAATTTTTTTCGTAAATGTGCACTTTTTTGTGCTATTCTACACATGGAGACCTTTCCAATGGTGTAAGAATCACTTGAATAAAAGATTGTATGCAAAAGTTATGCAACTAGGAAGTTGACATTCCTAATCTGACCACCATAATTCAAGAAGATGCCATGTCAACCCCATTCTTCATGGAAAATAGGCTAGCACATGATCATAATGAATAAGACTCTAGAAGAGTCCATATTATAACTTTAGTAAAGAGTTGAAGAAGTCAAACATAACCACTAGTAGGCTATGGGGTTGTGTTATTACTAAGCCACTAGGAGGAAAAGGGGTTCCATTCTGTTTGAGTGCATTTTTGTTCATAGATGAGAAGAGTAGTCTCACTTCTTTATACTTGCATCCATTTTCCATCTAGAGAAAGAGAGAAGAAAAACCTCATCTTCCTTTGGGTTTTCTCCCAAAAGGGCTTCCCATGTTACACCTTGTGTTAATTTGTGGTTTTTGAGTTTTATTTTGTTCTTCTCTATTTTCTGCATAATTATAATTTGCATGCATATACAATAAATAATAATTAATAGATCCAAAACTATAAGGATAAACAAACCCCCAAACTGTAGATTTTAGATTTTAAGATTAGTTTTATCAGATCTGTTGTGACAAACTCTCTATTGGAATATCCATAGTAGTTTATAGATCACTACCATGTTATTCATCTAATAGTAGTTAGCTAGTGTTATTTGTGTACCACCATTTCTTTGTAAATTGCTATCTAGAAATGAAAATACAGACATGAAAACATTATTGATAATTTTTTCTATGTAATTTTTTTTATTCACATATTTTACGATGAGATTTCAATACATATGAGTTGTATAGTTGTCATATTTACTATTGAATATACACATTATACACTTCAATCTTTTCCTCCAAAAACATAAGCTATAATGTGCATCAATGTAATTATTGATTCATGTTGTTAAATTTCATACATGTTTACATGCACAACTTGGCCATGTATGCATGTGCAAAAATGGTTAGTCCAAAGGCACCATAGCTAGTTAAATATAAAAGTTCTACGCTTCTACCTCTACCTCTAAAAGTATAAGATATAAATACCCATCGATGTAATTATTTATCATGTTGTTACCCTTCACGGATGTTTACATATACAACATGGACATACATGCACATGCAAAAATAGATAGTCCACAAGCACCATAATTACTATTTTTATATATAGTGCATTGTTGGAAATACAATGGCTATTGAAGAATATTCTATCATGTATATGGGGCAATATAATACAATTAATACTTTGTGATGGAATCCAAGTCCTCAGGTCATTAGTAGTACAAATTATTCTCCATCATTTATTGGGTTGAAATGACAACTTCTAGGCAAGTTTAGTTAATACACCCGAGAAAAGGTGAAAATAAAATTTCCTCACCCCATTCAGTAGAATATTTTAGGGCTAAAAGCCTCTAAAAATAAGGAGGTGTGATTTGGATTAGATCACTGTATTATTTTTCATCCATATTAAACCTTTCACAGTGGAAAATTGGAGGAATCAGCTCACAAGGCCATTTTTATCAATGTGACTTAGTTTAGCAACTTGGGTTTGAAACCTTCTGGGAGTAGTTTGAGGCATCAAATGGATTTTTTTTGGGGGTAATTTTTTTCGCAAGTGTGCACTTTTTGTGCTATTATACACATGGAGACCTTTCCAATTGTGCAAGAATCACTTGAATAAAAGTTTGTATTCAAAAGTTATGCAACTAGGAAGTTGACTTTCCTAATTTGACCACCATAATTCAAGAAGATTCCATGTCAACCCCATTATTTATGGAAAATAGGTTAGCACATGATCATAATGAAGAAGACTCTAGAAGAGTCCATATTATAACTCTATTAAAGAGTTTAAGAAGTCAAACATAACCACTAGTGGGCTATGGGGTTGTGTTATAACTAAGCCACTAGGAGGAAAAGGGGTTCCATTCTATTTGAGTGCATTCTTCTCCATAGATGAGAAGAGTAGTCTCACCTCTTTCTACTTGCATCTATTTTCCATCCAGAGAAAGAGAGAAGAAAACCTCATCTTCCTTTGGGTTTTCTCCCAAAAGGGCTTCCCATGTTATACCTTGTGTTAATTTGTGGTTTCTGAGTTTTATTTTGTTGTTCTATATTTTCCGCATAATTATAATTTGCATGCATATATAATAAACAATAATTAATAGATCCAAAACTATAAGGATAAATAAATCCCCAAACTGTAGATTTTAGATTTTAAGATTAGTTTTATTAGATCTGTTGTGACAAACTCTCCATTGGAATATCCATAGTAGTTTATAGATCACTACCATGTTATTCATTTAATAGTAGTTAACTAGTGTTATTTGTGTACTACCATTTCTTTGTAAATTGCTATCTAGAAATGAAAATATAGACATGACAACATTATTGATAATTTTTCTATATAATTTTCTTTATTCACATCTTTTACGATGAGATTTCAATACATATGAGTTGTATAGTTTTCATATTTACTATTGAATATGCACATTATACACTTCGACCTTTTCCTCCAAAAACATAAGCTATAATATGCATCAATGTAATTATTGATTCATATTGTTACATTTCATACATGTTTACATGTGCAACTTGGCCATGTATGCACGTGCAAAAATGGTTAGTCCAAAGGCACCATAGTTAGTTAAATATAAAAGTTATACACTTCTACGTCTACCTCTAAAATTATAAGATATAAATACCCATCGATGTAATTATTGATTCATGTTGTTACCCTTCATGCATGTTTACCTATACAACATGGACATACATGCACATGCAAAAATGGTTAGTCCACAAGCACCATAATTACTATTTTTATATATGTTATGAAACCAACTCACAAAAACACAGAAAATATAGATCAACACCTTAGAATTCAGCCTCTTCGAGGGGGCAACCTCCTTTACATTACACAGATGAACAATTCTGGGAGGATTCAAATGACAAAACCTCCTTTCTATATATAGGAGTCTAAGGGGTCACAATATAACCAAGACAACCAAGACAACCTAACAATAATAATATAAAGGCACAAAAATAACAATAGAGGGATTCTATGGGGCATAGTAATAACAATATGGGGACAATAGGGGCACTACAATATTAATAAGGGATACAACTACAATAGTAATGGGAGAATCACTAGTATTATAGGGACCCAACATGCCCTTCTCCTTCAAAAAAGTGTTGTCCTCAATGCTTGAGTAGTTATGGATGCTTTTGTATAAAATTATCATCCTCCCATGTGGAATCTTCAGCGGATAAGTTCTTCCACTTGATGAGATACTCCAAAATTGATCGATTTCATAGCTATTGAGTTCTTGTTTCTATAATTGCTTCTGGTTCCAATATAATTTTTCCTTCCTCGTCAGTTCTGGCAATATTGTTTGAACTGGGAATTGTACCTATAACACCTTCTAAACATGAAACATGAAACTAGGTGTATCAAGAAGCTGCAGGAAGATCCAATTTGTAGCCATATACAATCTTTTGCAACACCTTGTATGACATAATACACTTGGTGTAAATTAATTATCCTTCTTAGCTTGCTGAGGGACATTTGTTTATATGGTTGTATCCGTAGGAATACCCAATCACCTACATCAAAACTTCTTTCGCTGCGATGTTGATCTACCTATTGTTTCAATCTATTTTGTGCCAACACGAGGTTATCCTTTAAGAGTTGGAGAACTTGTTTTTGATGCTCGAAGTGATGTTCCACTGCTTGAACCTTAGAATTTTCTCTTAAATATGATGTGATGGATGGTGGCTGATATCCATAAAGTGCCATAAATGGGGTCATTTTTGTTTCCATATGGAAGGAAGTGTTATACCACCATTCAGCCAAAGGCAAGCATTTGACCCATTGTGTCTGTTTATCAGATACCAAGCAACGAAGATATCCTTCCAAAAATTTGTTTACTATCTCAGTTTGCCCATCAAATTGAGGATGATAAGATGATCTATGAGCTAACTGAGTACCAAGATAAGAAAATAATTCTATCCAAAAATTTCCGGTGAAAATGGGATCTTTGTCACTGACAATAATCTTTGGGTTTCCATGTAGCTTTTGAATTGTTTCCATAAATGAAGTAGCAACTGTACTGGCTTTAAATGGATGTGATAATGCACAAAAATGTTCATACTTGGTAAGTCTATCAACTACCACCATGATGACACTATTTCCTTCAGACTTGGGTAAAATTGTGATAAAATCCATTGAAACCTCCTCCCAACATTGGCTTCGAATGGATAAATGTTGTAATAGACCTGGGGTCTTAATTGTTTCAACTTTATTTTGTTGGAAAACCAAACATTCCACCACAAACTTTTGAATATCCGATTTAAGGCCAACCCAAAATAATTCCTTCTTAACCCTGTGGTATGTTTTTAAAAATCCTGAGTGTCCTCCTAAGGGAGAAGTGTGCAATTCCATAAGAATTTTTTGTTTGATTTGGAAATTCTTACAGAGGTATAAGCGATCTTTGTACCATAACAAATCATTTTTCCAGCTAAATGTATCAGATGTACTGGAATCTTCTTGTAACTTTCAAATAAGTGCCCCCACTTCTTCGTCATTCTTCCATTCCTCCCTTGCTTCGTTTATCCAATCTGGTTGGATAATAGAAATGGTGCACAACAATGCTTACACATCCTCATCCTTTCTTGAGAGTGCATCTGCCACCACATTTTGCTTCCATTTTTTGTAGATGATTTCAAAGTCATAACCCAACATCTTTGTGACCCACTTTTGTTGCTCTTCAGAGGATAATCTTTGTTCTAAAAAGTATTTAAGGCTATCATGATCCATTTTTACCTTGAAGTGTCTTCCCATTAGGTAGGGTTGCCATTTCGTAAGTGCATGGAGTATTGCCAACATTTCCTTCTCATAAATAGCTTTGTGTAAAAACTTTCCCTTGATTGGATGACTTTCAAAAGCAATGGG
>APFE031473915.1:0-13082 GCA_000404065.3 Pinus taeda
CAAGGTTTCACTACATCAGAGAATTGGTGAACAATGGAGAAATTGTCCTAGAACATTGTAGGACTCAAGAACAGGTTGTAGACATCTTGACAAAGCCATTGGATCAGAAAAGCTTTGAATTTTTGAGGAAGTGTCTGGGTATGACCGAATGCCCAGCAGTTGAAATTAAAGGGGAATGTTGAATTTGTAATTTCAACCGCGCACGGTCCAACATTTAGTACACCTCAAAACCACCTAGCAAAACCACAAACCCGCTTGAGGCATATCGCACCACTTTTGGTTGAAGGTAATTTCCGTACACAAGAGCTCCGATACAACTTGGAGCTGACGCGTGGATGAGGCGTGACATCAGCCTCTGACATTTATCGGAAGGTAAATGTCGACTAAAAAGTGGCTTCCAATATTCTCCTCCGCCGTCTGATGTGCTCCAGCATTCTCCACCGTTGATCTTTCAAAGCTGCATAGTGGAGTAAAGTTCGGTGAAAAAGGCCTTCCGATATTCACCTCAGCGGTTCGATTCCAGGAGTGTAAATCAACGGTTGACGGGCATCTGAACCTGCATACGGGCAACATTAAAGGCTTAGCGTGGAGTAAAATAAAGTTTTATTTTGACCATACCATTTATTAAAAGAACTGTCATATGGGTAGGTGGATTATTAAATTTTTGTTGGGCTATGTGATATAGTGTTAATTTTATTGTTTTTTAATTTTTGGGGCCGTAAGTTTGTTTTTAATAGAACAAGTAAAAACATAGTTGTGTAGTTGGTCAATTCGGGTGTAAGAAATGTAAAAAAACGCACAGCAGTGCAGGAGCGAAGGCGAATATGTGAATGAAGAAAACCAGGAGGAGGTTTGTATCAAAACCATGAATTGTTTCACACAGCAGTGAAAAGGTAAAATAGTAAATCCTTGTAATCTTTGTTTTCACACAACAGTGAATGTAAATGAAATTTTTACATACAGTGGTGTAAAATTTCAAAGGAGACAGAGTAATTTCTTTTGTAATGTTTTGGTGAATCCCTCTGAGTGAAAGAGGATGAATATGTCTCAGTGAATTTATTTTAATCAATAGAAATTTTTTTATGGTGGTGCAATACTATGTTCAGTAAAAAAAAATTAAAGCTTCCCTGTGCACAAAAGATCCTGGAGTAAAGGAAACAGAGCATTGCCTCTGTGTGCTTGAATTTTGTGTTTTTGGGATTTTGCCAGAAAAATCCCCAACATTAAAGGGCTTTTTCTTGAACGAACCTAGGTAATCGATTGTGAGCCGGCCCTTGCAAAATCTGCCTGTTGGTAAGTGTGTATCAAAATCTACTTATCATTTCTTCCCTTCTCTATGCATTACTGTCCTCGGCCAGGCTTAAGCCGAAAAGCTCAGGGTCGAATTCCGTTGATTCTTCTTCATTTTCCGTTGTATCGCCGAGAACGCCGGAGCAGAGAGCAATGGCAGTAGTTTCTGAAACGTTTGATTCTTGAGCAGGTCCCGCAAATTGAAGTCATGACGTGCGATCAAAAGCGCCCTGTAGCATAGGAATATAAAGAATGCAGGATGTAAGAGCGAAGCTCGCGAAGAACAACATGAGTGATATGAAGCTTAGACAAGAGGATGGCCTCGTCCCGATTGCTGCAAGCACACGAAGTGCATGCAATCTCCAAGTTAGAACACTCGTTGCTCCCAGACGCTACGCTGAACTAGAACCTTGTCTCGATAATAGTGAGCTGACGTGGAACCTTTAAATTAAAAAATTATACTTTAGATGACCAGATATGAAAAAGCTTGTGGTTTTCACTGCGTCAACCGTTCCGTGGAAATGTCACATGCATTTCAATCTAAAAATGCTTATGAAACTAATTAATTACAAAACCAGAAACATTATGTATATTGAGTTTAGTTCAAAAAAAGAGGTGTCAACGGTCAACCTATGCAAAGCCAATTTTTTTTAACACCAAAATTTACTTTACAGGAATAATCCGTGCAGAATTGCACAAGGTTCATTTCGATCATGAGTCATTGTCCACTAATTACTGAATTTCAGTTAACATGAAAACCGTTGAGGAGTTAACGTGAAAATCTTTGGGAAGCTATGCAACAGTAATCATCATGTGTCTTCTTACTAGAATTTTTACACTTCTGCAGACCCAACTGAGAAAATCCAAGTTATCCCATTAACTACTGTTACTGAAAAACTGAACATAACTTTTCCAGGAAACTTGATAAGCTGCATCAGTCCACTGTCATTAATAATTATACTCGATATACATATTCTAAGCTAAGAAGCTGTGAAAATAAGACGTTGTTGACCTCCGGGTTGGCTGCTGCATAAGAGCAAAAATCCTTGCCATGGCCACAAGTCCTTGAAATTATCGCCGACATGGAGCGCTCGCTCGTGAATGTCCCAGGGTTGCCTCAGAAGAGCGTGGGTTGGCATGAGAACCAGGGGAGCGAGGCTTAAGGGACTAATGTCCTGAGAGACGAAGTAGGTTTTGGTGAGACTGGTAAGCGTGTACTTCATGGTCATGGCCTCGGCTGCTCCGTTAATTTCCTGGGCATCTTTTGTTGGCTTGATCGCCTTCAATATTCCCATGGCGGAAAGGCAAGCAAGAATGCGGTCAATTTTTTTAACACCAAAATTTACTTTACAGGAATAATCCACGCAGAATTGAACAAGGTTCATTTCGATCATGAGTCATTGTCTACTAATTACTGAATTGCAGTTAACATGAAAACCGTCCAGTTAATGTGAAAATCTTTGGGAAACTATGCAACAGTAATCATCATGTGTTTTTTAACCAGAATTTTTACACTTCTGCAGACCCAACTGAGAAAATCCAGGTTATCCCATTAACTATTGTTACTGAAAAACTGAACATAACTTTTCCAGGAAACTTGATAAGCTGCATTAGTCCACTGTCATTAATAATTATACTCAAATATACATATTCTAAGCTAGGAAGCTGTGAAAATAATACTTATTCAATGCTATGCCATAATATTTCAACCGCCAGTGGGAGTAAACAAATATTTCTTTCTCTGGAGTAATACTACCGACATCTATTTTAATGTACCTAACTGTTAATACTAAAAATTCAAGAGCCATTGTGGTGGACTGTTCTAGTTTAATTACTTTAACACAACCTACGATAACCGAAAAGTTACTGTGTCTATATTTAGTAAATTCGAATTTATTATTGGAATCACTACGAATCAGTAAGCCTTTGCATTTACTATTTACCAAAATTGACTTTAAAAGTTCAGCTGTATTCTCTAATTGAAATTTTCATTAACATAACCAGGTTTGGCAATCTGCAAGCCATTCAAGCTATTGCGCTATCTTCTATGATAGTTCAGTAAGCCCTTACTTTTACTATTTACCAAAATTGACTTTAAAAGTTCAGCTGTATTCTCTAATTAAAATTTTCATTAACATAACCAGGTTTGGTAATCTGCAATGGTAATCTGCAAGCCATTCAACCTATTACGCTATCTTCTATGATAGTTTTCTTCAAGCCCTGGGCTTATTCAATGCTATGCCATAATATTTCAACTGCCAGTGGGAGTAAACAAATATTTCTTTCTTTGGAGTAATACTACCGACATCTATTTTAATGTACCTAACTGTTAATACTAAAAATTCAAGAGCCATTGTGGTGGACTGTTCTAGTTTAATTACTTTAACACGACCTACGATAACAGAAAAGTTACTGTCTCTATATTTAGTAAATTCGAATTTACTATTGGAAGCACTACGAATCAGTAAGCCCTTGCATTTACTATTTACCAAAATTGACTTTAAAAGTTCAGCTGTATTCTCTAATTGAAATTTCCATTCACATAACCAGGTTTGGCAATCTGCAAGCCATTCAAGGTATTGCTCTTCAAGCCCTGGGCAGGGACTAGCTGCCCTGCAGCTTCTCTTGTTTTGAAATAATAAATAGTTTTACATGAAAAAGTGTTCTACATATTTCACAACAAAAATTGTTATCCATATACAATGAAGTACTATATTAACCGGATCTAGATTTAAAAAAAGATCTAGATTTAAAAAATGGTCATCCAGATACAAAGAAGTACTTTATTAACAGGATTGGTACACTTACATTCTATAATAGATTTTCTCATACTTATTTAAGTTTTATCAGAACAAATATTATTGCAAACCTTGGGTTATCAAAATCTGCAACCCAAAAACAGCCAACAAGGTTATCAAAATCTGTAACCCAAAAACAATCAACAAAGTTATCAAAACCAAATATTTATGTTTGTATTACCACATCTCTCCGTACTAAATTAAACATCCATACTGAATTAGACAACTACTCTAAACGCAACTAGATAAAAAGATTGTTAAAATTGTGATGCAAAAGTAAATCATTGTGTTTTTCTGTTACTTCAAATTTCAAAAACAAGTAATCATTACATTTTCTTTACCTGTGGATGAAAGCAAAACTTATCAGATAAATTTTGTATTTTAACCCTACAAAGTTCCAAAAGAGCACCATATATCACAACTCCAAAACAAAGTTCAAAACAGGTATTTATGCCGACTGTGCGTAGTTCTTAGTGTTCCCCTGGCTGAGCATGAAAAGCCATAAAGTTTATGAATTTTGACTTTTATGGCTCACGTTTGTTTGCAGAATTTTGACTATGTCAGCGTGATGTAGCATCAAACAAATGTATGGAATGAGGCTTTTTGGGAGGTGCCTTATCAGGAAAATTGAGCCTGGCTTTCTTCCCTCTGCGCCTCTTGGCTTCTGCATCATATGCTAAAGCAGCTTCTAACTGTGTATCATAGTTACCAACCCAAACATTGACGCCTTCGATGGGATCCCTGACTTCTACAGCCCATTTTCCTTTGCGTCGTTTTATACATTATACCTTTGTATAGGGTCTTGCGCTGCTTCTTGATATCTGTCTCGTCTGCTCCTTTGATTGGGGAATTTGTAGCAAGACCTCTTTCAAAGAAAAATTTAAAAGCACAGTATAAACTATATGAATCTAAAAATTAATATGAACATCTCAAACTTGTGAGATAATTCAACTCACTTTCATGGACGGTAAAAGTATGAACACACAATAATACCTAAAATAATTAAGAGGGGGAGTGTCAAACACCTACTTAGATGTTATATATGAAAAACAAGCTTCACATTTGGCAGCCGTCGGAATGCGTCTAATTTTAAAACATTAAAAAGGGCAAGCATACATGCACAGTGCAATGCAAATGGATTTGCACAGTGCACTACAGGTTCAGATCAAATGCAGAGATTGTGGATGATGACTTGTCCCGGACAACAGGTTCAGATCAAATGCAGATTGTGGATGATGACTTGTCCCGGACAAGTCATCATCCACAATCTCTGCATTTGATCTGAACTTGTAGTGCACTGTGCATGTATGCACGCCAAATTTTGTAACATGTATATAGAAATTATAGTCTATGAAAACAATTGCCCTTTTTAATGTTTTAAAATTAGACGCATTCCAACGGCTGCCAAATGTGAAGCTTGTTTTTCATATATAACATCTAAGTAGGTGTTTGACACTCCCCCTTTTAGGTATTATTGTGTGTTCATACTTTTACCGTCAATGAAAGTGAGTTGAATTATCTCACAATTTGAGATGTTCATATTAAGTTTTAGATTCATATAGTTTATAATGTGCTTTTAAATTTAATGTTCTTTGAAGGAGGTCTTGCTGCAAATTCCCAAATCAAAGGAGCAGACGAGACAGATAGCAAGAAGCAGCGGAAGACCCTATATAAAGGTATAAAACGACGCAAAGGAAAATGGGCTGTAGAAGTCAGGGATCCCATCGAAGGCGTGAATGTTTGCGTTGGTACCTATGATGCACAGTTAGAAGCTGCTTTATAAGATGCAGAAGCCAAGAGGCGCAGAGGGAAGAAAGCCAGGCTCAATTTTCCTGATGAGCACCTCCCAAAAAGCCTCATTCCAAAAAGCCTCATCCCAAAAAGAGTAGGAAGACATGTAAGAGTAAGAAGACATATGAGAGTAAGAAGACATAAATGCACACACTTGCCAGGACGTTCAGCAAGCTCAGGTGACGCTCAGGGCAGAAATTCCAATGTGGAAGCTAGTGCAAGATTTTTGAATGAGGTCCGTCAGATCTTTCAATCTGATTCACCCTTACAAAGTCGATCTGTTGAGTCACCAATACCAGCGTATATGCAAATCAGCTCAGTTGAAACACCACTTGTACCATTTCATGATCAGGTGCAAGGCATCAATTCTGAGAACTTAATGACACCACCCTTACAAAGTAGATCTGGTGACTCACCTATACCAAGGGATATTATATCAGCGCAGTTGAAACACCACTTGTACCATTTTATGATCAGGTGTAAGGCATTAATTCTGAGAACTTCATGTTAGAATTTAGAAATGTCAATCTCTCTAATTAGATAACCACTTTCCAAACTGTTTCATAAAGTGCAAGATGCCAACTAAAAACTGCAACTTCTACCAACAAAAAAAATTACAATCTCTGCTCAGTAAAGAGAAATATCTCATTTTCACAAATGTTGAGTGCATTGAATATCCCCTTGCACACACATTGGAAAAATCAAATAAATGGATACAAAGGAGTTATCAATTTCTATTGCTTTGAGACTTCAATATAAGTCTATTTGAGTTTTATTGTAAGGAAAGCCTTGAGTTTTAGGGTAAGGTAATTATTTTTCGAAAACCTTTGGAACTTAACCCAATCACTACATAATTATCAATTGCCAAATGTTTATTTCAGTTCTGAAGTATCATCAATCTAAAGTTTTACAAGTCCAAAATAAAAGCTAAGACCTTTTGACCTTTAACCAGTGAACAGTAGACAGTTATGCCCAAGATTTCCTCTCTAGTCCAACGTTAAAGAACAATGAATCATATCAACCTAAAGCTTTACAAGTCCAGAATAAAAGCTAACACCTTTCTTTAACCAGTGAACATAGACAGTTATGCCCAAAGTGTTTTCTCCAAGTGAAAGAACAATGAATCATTTATGCGGAACTGTGAAATGATAATAAAAAATATTAACGATAATCAAACATGAATCTAACTTAGTATTCATGTTATATCTGAAATAATGCCGGAGACTTTCAAGAGTATATCGCTTTACAATTATCCCTAAAACGTTTTCATTACTTTATGTAAATAGAGAATGACAAATAATAATGAGAAAAATCAAACATTCAGTCTAGGGAAATACACATTAATAGTCTAGCGAATAAAAAGGAAATCAAACATTCCAAAAAATTGACTTAGGAGCGTGACAGGAAGCCACCTGATAACAAAAGCATAAAACTCAAATTAGAGTCTATTTGCAAGCCGCCTGGACCACCCAGCATGAAACCAAACCCTTGGAATTTAAGTGCTTATTAATGATGCTAGTATAATAGTGATTACAACAAAATCCAGAGCTGCGTGTATACCAAGAATTCAATATTGTGGAGAAACTTTATAGTTACGGTAAAAAAAATTTATGATGTACGTAATTTCTGTAATTTAATAAGGTGGAGTCATTACACAGAACCATCCACAGACATCAAATGCAGAGAGATTGGACATTTGCAAAACCCTCAACTGCCAAAAGCTATCACAGGAGACTTGCTTTCATGCAGTCCAGAACGACTTCATGCCATTGCGAATGATAGTGCAGGCCATGTACATACATCAACTGTAGGCAAACCGTACACCCACTTCTCAGGTCACCAGGCTGCCGCCAAGAAGCAGTAGCACTAGGGCTCTCACATTAGAAAAAAAATGTCAGCAACAACAAGAAACCATCTGCACATGATATGGCACACCCATTAAACAAAAGTGAAAGCAGAAAGCATGAGGGCCGAGATTCTTCTCTGGGCTTTCTACTGAAACAGAATTCAGTCAGTGGATGAAACAAATTCTAGACTTAGAAACCTTGAAGAAGACATGGTATGCATGAGGAAAAAAATCAATGGTGGCAGTGTGACTGCAGAAGATGAGCTCTCTGATAAATTAAGGGAGAACTCAGATTTTAAGAGATTACATTTAGTTACCAAAGGCTGTGGAGGTGGTAGCATAGCTCAGAGGCTTATCAAATCACTACAAAAACTAAGCCTCGGCGGTTCCAGAAAATCTTCTAACCTCAAACCCACTGAGAATCAAAACGCTTCAGGAAAATCAAAATGGGCTTCAGATGGGCAAATAAGGGATGAAGACCAATGTTCTGCATTGGAGTTAGATTCAAGCTCCCTAATCAATCAATCAGACGCAGTAGACAGAGTCATTCAATACCACCTGTTTCTGTTAGCTCAAGCCATAGTGAGATCAATGTTGCTAGAGATAAATCCATGACTGGGAGAAGAAGCCATGAAAGAAGCCGCAATGTTTCCTAGAATTGCATTGTTTCTTTTTGAAGTTCACTGTCACAGGTCAATCTTATTTTGAAATAATAAACAGTTTCACATGAAAAATTGTTCTACATATTTCACATAAAAAATTGTTATCCATATACAATGAAGTACTATATTAACCAGATCTAGATTTAAAAAATGGTTATCCAGATACAAAGAAGTACAGATTGGTACACTTACATCCTATAATAGATTTTCTCGTACTTATTTAGAATGTAATAGATTTTCTAAAAAATGGTTATCCAGATACAAAGAAGTACTTTATTAACCAGATTGGTACACTTACATCCTATAATAGATTTTCTCATACTTATTTAGAATGTAATAGATTTTCTAAAAAATGGTTATCCAGATACAAAGAAGTACTTTATTAACCAGATTGGTACACTTACATCCTATAATAGATTTTCTCATACTTATTTAGAATGTAATAGATTTTCTCATACTTATTTAAGTTTTATCAGGACAAATATTATTGCTAAAACTTTGGGTTATCAAAATCTGCGACCCAAAAACAGTCAACAAAGTTATCAAAATCTGCGACCCAAAAACAGTCAACAAAGTTATCAAAATCTGTAACTTAAAAACAATCAACAAAGTTATCAAAACCATTATATTTGTATTACCACATCTCTTCCCTACTAAATTAAATATCCATACTGAATTAAACAACTACTCTAAACACAACTAGATAGAAAGATTGTTAAAATTGTGATGCAAAAGTAAATCATTCTACCCGTATTTTTCTGTTACTTCAAATTTCAAAAACAAGTAATCATAACATTTTCTTTGCCTGTGCATGAAAGCAAAACTTATCAGATAAATTTTCTATTTTAACACTACAAAGTTCCAAAAGAGCACCATATATCACAACTCCAAAACAAAGTTCAAAACAGGTATTTATGCCGACTGTGCGTAGTTCTTAGTGTTCCCCTGGCTGAGCATGAAAAGCCATAAAGTTTATGAATCTTGACTTTTATGGCTCACGTTTGTTTGCAGAATTTTGACTATGTCAGCGTGATGTAGCATCAAACAAATTTATGGAATGAGGCTTTTTGGGAGGTGCCTTATCAGGAAAATTGAGCCTGGCTTTCTTCCCTCTGCGCCTCTTGGCTTCTGCATCATATGCTAAAGCAGCTTCTAACTGTGTATCATAGTTACCAACCCAAACATTGACGCCTTCGATGGGATCCCTGACTTCTACAGCCCATTTTCCTTTGCGTCGTTTTATACATTATACCTTTGTATAGGGTCTTCCGCTGCTTCTTGCTATCTGTCTCGTCTGCTCCTTTGATTGGGGAATTTGTAGCAAGACCTCCTTCAAAGAAAAATTTAAAAGCACATTATAAACTATATGAATCTAAAAATTAATATGAACATCTCAAAATTGTGAGATAATTCAACTCACTTTCATGGACGGACGGTAAAAGTATGAACACACAATAATACCTAAAATAATTAAGAGGGGAGTGTCAAACACCTACTTAGATGTTATATATGAAAAACAAGCTTCACATTTGGCAGCCGTTGGAATGCGTCTAATTTTAAAACATTAAGAAGGGCAATTGTTTTCATAGACTATAGTTTCTATATACATGTTACAAAATTTGGCGTGCATACATGCACAGTGCACTACAGGTTCAGATCAAATGCAGAGATTGTGGATGATAACTTGTCCGCCTGTTTTAAATGCATAATGCACAAGTCATCATCCACAATCTCTGCATTTGATCTGAACCTATAGTGCACTGTGCAAATCCATTTGCATTGCACTGTATGCACGCCAAATTTTGTAACATGTATATAGAAATTATAGTCTATGAAAACAATTGCCCTTTTTAATGTTTTAAAATTAGACGCATTCCAACGGCTGCCAAATGTAAAAACATATATAACATCTAAGTAGGTGTTTGACACTCCCCCTTTTAGGTATTATTGTGTATTCATATTTTTACCGTCCATGAAAGTGAGTTGAATTATCTCACAATTTGAGATGTTCATATTAAGTTTTAGATTCATATAGTTTATAATGTGCTTTTAAATTTAATGTTCTTTGAAGGAGGTCTTGCTGCAAATTCCCAAATCAAAGGAGCAGACGAGACAGATAGCAAGAAGCAGCGGAAGACCCTTTACAAAGTATAAAACGACGCAAAGGAAAATGGGCTGTAGAAGTCAGGGATCCCATCGAAGGCGTGAATGTTTGCGTTGGTACCTATGATACACAGTTAGAAGCTGCTTTATAAGATGCAGAAGCCAAGAGGCGCAGAGGGAAGAAAGCCAGGCTCAATTTTCCTGATGAGGCACCTCCCAAAAAGCCTCATCCCAAAAAGAGTAGGAAGACATGTAAGAGTAAGAAGACTTATGAGAGTGAGAAGACATAAATGCACACACTTGCCAGGACGTTCAGCAAGCTCAGGTGACGCTCATGGCAGAAATTCCAATGTGGAAGCTAGTGCAAGATTTTTGAATGGGGTCCGTCAGATCTTTCAATCTGATTCACCCTTACAAAGTAGAACTGTTGAGTCACCAATATCAGGGTATATGCAAATCAGCTCAGTTGAAACACCACTTGTACCATTTCATGATCAGGTGCAAGGCATCAATTCTGAGAACTTAATGACACCACCCTTACAAAGTAGATCTGGTGACTCACATATACCAAGGGATATGCATATCAGCTCAGTTGAAACACCACTTGTACCATTTCATGATAAAGTGTAAGGCATTAATTCTGAGAATTTTATGTCAGAAGTTAGAAATGTCAACCTTCCTAATTAGACAACCACTTTCTAAATTGTTTCATAAAGTGCAAGATGCTAACTAAAAACTGCAACCTCTACCAACAAAAAAAATTACAACCTCTGCTTAGTAAAGAGAAATATCTCCTTTTCACAAATGTTGAGTGCATTGAATATCCCCTTGCACACACATTGGAAAAATCAAATAAATGGATACAAAGGAGTTATCAATTTCTATTGCTTTGAAATTTCAATATAAGTCTATTTGAGTTTTATTGTAAGGAAAGCCTCGAGTTTTAGGGTAAGGTAATCCTTTTTCGAAACCGTTGGAACTTAACCCAATGACTACATAATTATCAATTGCCAAATGTTTATTTCAGTTCTGAAGTATCATCAATCTAAAGCTTTACAAGTCCAAAATAAAAGCTAATACCTTTTGACCTTTAACCAGTGAACAATAGACAGTTATGCCCAAGATTTCTTCTCTAGTCCAACGTTAAAGAACAATGAATCATACCAACCTAAAGCTTTACAAGTGAACATAGACAATTATGCCCAAAGTTTTTTCTCCAAGTGAAAGAACAATGAATCATTTATGTGGAACTGTGAAATGATAATAAAAAATATATCTAACGATAATCAAACATGTATCTAACTTAGTATTCATGTTATATCTGAAATAATGGCGGAGACTTTCAAGATTATATCGCTTTACAATTATCCCTAAAACGTTTTCATTACTTATGTAAATAGAGAGTGACAAATAATAATGAGAGAAATCAAACATTCAGTCTAGGGAAATACACATTAATAGTCTAGCGAATAAAAGGGAAGTCAAACATTCCAAAGAATTATGCAGAATATAAATCTAATAGTTAGGGAAGATACTCATCGAACACACATGGGATTGGTGAATTTTTATAACTTCCCTGTTGAGGAGAAAATTAGAAGTCCCACTTTAGAGCTCATAATCTCATAAGATTTGTTCACCAGCCCATTCCTCAGCAAGGAGGAAAGGATGCGTAGAATGATGGAACTGTGAACTTACTATTTCCGTGCATATTCGAGATCTAATGGAAACCAATATTTGTTGATGATAACTAAACAAGCTTGTGAACCGCAAAAGTTAAGAATCCGATAACAAAAAGGGAAAAATAATACTAATTACAAATGTATAGCAACCATCTTCCATTCATAGGGGTTTGGTTTCTTGATAAATAGGAGCATAAATAGAGTGTTAAAATTCTCACCAATCTATTGACATAAAGTTAATGTAATGTACTATAATTTGTACATATAGTTGAATGAGGTATTATAATATTCATAATATTTTACTGTAGGCTATCTTTAAAATTGGAAGTCATTTTGTCATTTTACTTATTATAACACACACATCAAATCTGCCCCAAGAGTTAGCTCAATCGGTCAAATCAAGTGCCTTGCCAATGGAATTATTATAACACACACATCAAATCTGCCCCAAGAGTTAGCTCAATCGATCAAATCAAGTGCCTTGCCAATGGGAGGTCACAGGGTTGAATCCCGAAAGCTCTTGGGGTTAGGTCAGTAAATAGGCCAAGGGGTGTTGATGCCCTTCGGGTGAGTGGAGGTGTTGATGCCCTTGGGGTGGCGTCCACTCAGAGATTTAAACCCCTAACCCACTCAGAGATTTAAACCCCTGGACGCAGAGATTTAAACCCCTAACCCACTCAGAGATTTAAACCCCTGGACGTAGCGGCTACCCACTGACCAGGCAGAGATTTAAACCCCTAACCCACTCAGAGATTTAACGCTACCCACTGATCAGGCAGAGATTTAAACCCCTAACCCACTCAGAGATTTAAACCCCTGGACGTAGCGGCTACACCCACTCAGAGATTTAAACCCCTAACCCACTCAGAGATTTAAACCCCTGGACGCAGAGATTTAAACCCCTAACCCACTC
>APFE031473917.1:0-12201 GCA_000404065.3 Pinus taeda
CAACAAAGTTTGTAAAGAAGCTCGATGTAATACAGGAAGTTCAACTGTCGCCTACAATCCCTCGCATGGCAGCCCTTTCTCTTGCAGAGAAAGGGCTCATTGGGCAGTTCACGGGACTTTGGCCGTCGCCTAAAACAGTGCAAAGATGGGTTGAAAGAAACTGGTCGGACAAGACTCAGGGAAAAATATCTATTAAATTCTGTGGCAGAGGATACTTCACATTTCATTTTGAGACAAAGGAGGACAAAGATCTAATATTCAGGAATGGACCATATTTTATGGATTCCAGGGGCCTCTACCTCAACAAATGGACCCCGGATTTTGATCCAGAACTAGACATCCCGAATGTTGTTCCAGTTTGGGTAACGCAGTGGGAAAATACATAGATCGCAGTGAACCCAAAGACAACATGCAGGCGTGCGCGAGGATCTGTGTAGAAGTTGATTTAGGCCGAGGTCTTCCGGAGGCGATCAAGTTGAAAGTTGATGATTGGAGCCATATCCAGCAACTAGACTACGAACAGATACCCTTCAAATGAAAGGTATGTCACGAATACGGACACTTTACAAATAGATGTACAAAAATTGTCAATGTTGATAACGATGAGCAGGAAGGCCAATGGGAACCTGTGAAAAAGAAAAAGTCAGCAGCGTCTCATAAATCTCCTCCGGAAACTGATGTCCCTCGAACCTCCAACCAACGACCCCCAACCCCTCCCTCTCTGACTCCTGATCCTCCAATTCCCCCTTCTTCCAACCCTCTTTTGATCCTTTCTGAGACTGAGTCTGGCCCGGACTTGCATTCCTCTGAACCCCCTCCCCAATCTTCTTCCCCCTCCTTGCAACCCCCACCTGATCCACCCTCTTCGAAAACTACCAGAAATTCTTCAAAGGATCATGGAGCACCAAGCGATGTTCAGAAAAAACCAGGACCTGGAAGAAAAACAGCTAAACAGCAAAGGGATGAAAATGCACAAAAGGATATAGCTCTAGGCACACAAACTCCAATAGAGAGCTTTATTCTTGGGCCCCAGGAAAAAGAAAAAAGCAGTAAGGGACATGAGAGGCGAGCACCTCTCCACACATCAGGTAACTCATGATGAAAATTTTGTCTTGGAACAACAGGGGATTAGGGCACCCCTCAAAGCTAGTTGCCCTTAAGGATCTAATACATAGCGAGAACCCTGAAATCATGCTTATACAGGAAACAAAGCAAGATCAAAGTGAAATGAGCAAAGTAATTAGTCAGCAGAAGCGATTTTGTGGAAGCATAAGTGAGGCAAGAGGAGCTTCAGGTGGCATAGCAACTTTATGGGACAGTAACAAATGGATGTGCAGCTTTACCAACAGTCAGCAAAGCTGGATCCGAACCGCTCTTGAAAGTAGAACAGGAGGCCAATCAGTAACTGTGTACAATGTGTACGCCCCAAATCAGTATAGAGAAAAAGAGATCTGCTGGGACACCTTGACAGCAAGTATATAAATGGATCGAAACATTAATCTCATTGTAGCAGGAGACTTTAACCTGGTGTTGCACGCAAATGAAAAAAGAGGAGGTAATTTCACTTCTGATCCTTTCAGAAGCCGATTGGAGGCCATACTTCAGGACCACGATCTAGTTGATATCAGACCCAAAAATCGTAGATATACCTGGAGCAACAGACGTATTGGCACCAACAACATCATGGAACGACTTGATCGTTTTCTTGTTAGCATAGACTACATCTCTTCTTTTTCAATAGCATACTCAAGCATCCTCAATGTGTTGGCCTCTAATCACTATCCGATAACGCTAAATCTCCAAAACCATTGTCCTCTCGGGCCCATCCCCTTCAAGTACAGCGCAGTTTGGAATCGATCTCCAGCTGCAAAAGAAGTGGTGCAAGCGGCTTGGATTCATCATGTAGAGGGATCTCCGACTCATATCTGGGAGACAAAATTGAAAAGAGTAAGGCATGATTTAAAGAATTGGGCAAAGAGTAATTATCAAGAGCCTGAGAAGAATAAAAAGAAAATCAAGCAAGAGCTGGAGGAGGTGCAACAGAGAATTGAAACGCAAGGGCTATCCCAACAGAACAAGGAACAAGAAGGCAAACTCTATGCTCAACTGCGCCAAATCCTCAGGGAGGAAGAAACAAAGTGGAGACTGAAATCGAGGCAGCTTTGGCTGCAGGAAGGAGATAAAAATACGGCATACTTTCATAACCAAGCTACAGTGAGAAAGATCAGAAACACAGTGAGCGCTATAATGGATGATGAAAGAAATCGTTATAGCACCCAGGAGTCAATAAAAGAGGCAGCCACAAGGCATTTCAGTAAGTTATTGACTGAAGACAAAGGTGCAGAGAATTACTCAAGCATGCTCCAGCATATGCCTAAAAGAGTTACACAAGAGATGAACAGCAAGCTCATGAAAGAAGTAGAAGAGGAGGAAGTCAAGGCAGCCATCTGGATTTTACACTCGGACAAGGCTCCAGGACCGGATGGGTTCCCCATTAGCTTCTATCGGGAATACTGGACAATGATAAAGAAAGACCTCTTAAAGATGATTCGTTGGGTAATGAAAAAAGGTAAAATGGGAGAATTTACTAATTCCACTTATCTAGCCTTGATTCCGAAAGAAAATCGCTCTTCCTCCTTTTCGAGATTCCGACCAGTTTCATTATGTAACTCAGCTTATAAAATCATCTCAAAAATCTTAGCAACCCGGCTTAAACCCCTTCTCCCTTCTGTGATCTGTGAAAATCAAGGAGGATTCCTCCCAAACAGGCATATATCAGACTCTATTCTTCTTGTACAAGAGGCCATCCACTCGAGCTTAACCAGGAAGGAAAAAGGATTCGTTCTAAAGCTGGACCTTGCAAATGCCTTTGACAGAGTAAGGCGCTCCTATCTGTTTGCTATCCTTCATAAAATGGGATTCGATCCCTCTTTCACCACTATGATTGCTGCATGCATAACTGGGCCTTGGATATCTCCCTTGATAAATGGGAGACCATGTTCAGCCTTCCAATCTTCTCGTGGCCTCAGACAAGGCTGTCCACTTTCGCCCTATCTGTTTATCCTCATGGCTGAATCATTCAGTCAAGCATTGGATTACAACCGAAGAGTAGGACTTATAACAGGCATCAAGATTGAACAAGGAGCAAAGAACATCAATCACTCACAGTTTGCAGACGACATTTTGTTGATAGGAGGAGCCTCAACAACAATAGCAAGGAGATTTAAAAAGCTCTTGGACCAATTCATGGATTACTCAGGAGGGAAAGTCAACCAGGCAAAGAGTTGCATCTATGGATGGAACACAACAAATCACATCATTCACAGTATTGCAAGCATTTTTGGAGTTCCCAGCAAACTAACTTGGAATCATTTTTCCTATTTAGGAATGCCAGTTAGTCTGGGACCTCTAAAAGCAGACACTTGGAATGAGATACTTGACAAAATAGAGAGGAAAGTGCAACAATGGGGCACAATGTGGCTGAACCCAGCAGGACGGCTAATCCTTCTAAAATCAGGTATTACATCTCTTCCCTTATATCGCTTTTCCTTATATCATGCTCTCGCTATTTTCCATCAGAAAATGGAAAGAATTCTTAGACACTTCCTCTGGCAAGGAGGGAAGACGGTCAAAAACAAGTTTAATTTAGTGGGTTGGAAGAGCATAATCCAGGCACAGGAAAAAGGTGGATTGGGCATCAGGTCCCCAAAACTTCTTAACTTGGCTCTAGGAGCAGAAATAGTTTGGAGACTGATCACAGGTCCAACAGCGTGGTGGAAGAAAGTTCTGGAGTTAAAATACTTAAATTGCACAAGGCAGCAGCTCCTGGACTCTAATATACCTAATAGAGATTGCACAAAAATTTGGCAACTCTATAAGAAGGCAATTCCCTTTATGCGACAAAACATCTCTAAGGTCCCAGGAGGGGGAAGCAGCATCAACTTCTCCAAGGACAAAATCCTAGGGCAGCATCCTTTGGGATCCAAAGCAGAGGTAATCCCGATTGTAACTTGGCTCAACAATAAAGGCCTTTATCATCTTTCTCAAATAGCAAAATGGGACACCCACACTCGTGCATGGATAGGATGGCATCTTCCGGACCCTCCCAGTATTCTAGAAGACAGCCTCAATGCTCTAAAGAAGCTTCTTCACAACAAAGCTCTGATTCAAGAAGGCAGCATGGATGGGTATCGATGGGATCCAACAGGCACCCATTACACAGTTAAAGCTGGGCACCAATATCTCTGTGACAGCACCTATCAAACGGAAACTTGGAACCAATGGAAATTAGTGTGGAAAGCAGAAGCGCCACCCAAAGTCAAATTTTTTATTTGGCTACTCCTGAGAGGGAAAACACTGACAACGGAGAATCTAAGAAAGAGAGGCATTATGGGCCCATCAGGTGCCCAAACAGTGCAGATCAGAGGAAACTATGCAACACCTATTTTTAGAATGCCCGGTGGCAGAAGAATGCGTGAAGAGGATGGCCTCAATTGGAGAGTCAACCTGGGAATCTCAGAGCACCATAGGAGAAATGATCCATAAATGGAGGAAGAACTGTCCATGGAAGGAAAAAAGAAGCCAATTGGCATAAAGAGTATGGAACACTATACCATACACTCTCCTATGGTGCATTTGGTTAGCAAGAAATGGTAAGGTCTTCCAGGAGAAGGGATTTTGCATTAGAAAAATTTGTCATAAAACTAAAATGCTGGCTCTTGAAGCAATTACAAATAATACCAGAGGCAGGATTGATGCAACAAATTACAGTGTAGAAGAGAGGAATTTCCTCAGCTATGCCCTGGAGAACATACCTAGAGCTCAAGAAGCTAGCAGGCAGGGAAAAAAGGTAAGAGAAGAAAACAGGGGTTGGAAACTGAGGCTAAAGGAGGAGGAATTCTCTAAATGGTTGAGCAACTGCAATAGGTTCTGTTTATTTTTTGATGGCGCAGCAAAATCAAATTTGGGGCTGGCGGGTGCAGGGGGGCTCATTTGTAACGCAAATGGGGAATGTATCCTTCGTTTCGAATGGGGGCTAGGGGAAAATTCCAATAACAGAGCAGAAGGATTGGCTCTGTTCCAGGGGCTCACTCAATTAATCAAACTTGGGATCACAAAGGCAATCGTATTTGGGGATTCATCCATAATCATCCGCCTTATGGTATATCGCCAGAGCTCCCCAAATATCCTCCTCCAGCAAATAAATCAGCGAAACCAAATCTTGCACGCAACAATGGAAGAGGCCAGCTACCATCACATCCTACATGGCCTGAATAAGGAGGCGGATAAGCTCGCCAACAAAGCCCGTGAGCGCCCCATTGGAACTCTGTGTTGTAACTCCAGCGTGTCAATGCAACCTTTACCATGACCACTGCAATTCCAGTCAACAATAAACGACCGTCATCATTCAGAACCAGAGGGAAAGTCTAGGTAATCTGTGTCGAAGACAGAGTAGGACAGCTCGATAGGATTTTTCTCAGAAATGCAATCGGAAGGGCGATCTGAAGCATGCAAAAGCACAGGGTTTCAGGTAAGAAATGTCCCTTCACAATGACCACCCATACCCTGCGGGATCTGCATCTGATCTCTGGGCACAAGCACATTCCCGTGACTCACAGCGGCTTATCCTCCCGAAGTGCACAGACAAACTCTATTAATACAGTGAAGAAGAGAACCCTCCACCACATTCAGCAAGACTGCCCGAGCGATACTTGGCACTTCTGTGTCTGGAACAACGAAAGGCAGGCAAATTAGTCATATAGATATAGATTAAATATGCTTTGCAGTTGTAAATTTTGGGCTTTACAGTTTATTAGGATCTACAGCAGTTTAGGAAGTTTTAGAAGCAGAACTACTAGAACAAGGATCAAGGAAGAGTCCCATTTTGTAATTCCTTTGATCCAAGATGCTCAAAAAATACTATTTGTATGGAGAACTGACTCCTTTTTTCAGCCCATAATATAGCAACCGAACTTTGTCTAAAAAAAAATAAGTACAATTAGGATTAATATATTAATAATAATAACATAAACAACAATGAATAAGAATAAATAATAATAATAATAGATAAGAATAATAAGTATAGATAGGAACAATAATAATAGGAGATATGAATAATAAAAATAACGACACAAATGAAGATATTTAACTTATAAGTAATTAAGTCAACATCAATAGAAATATGATTGTTAATAAAAAAATAAAATTTATAAGAATAAATAGCATATTAATAATATATGATAATATAAGATAATAACAAGAATTAATATTAAATCACTAAGAATAAATAATAAATATGAAAACAATAACATAATAATAATAAATAACAGTAGATAATATAACAAATAATTAAATTAACAATAAGATTAAATATTAATAATATAATTAAATAAAATAAATATATAAATAAATAAGATATAATAAAAATAATATAATATAAATATAAATAAAAATTAAATAAATTATGATAACAATTAATAAAATACATAAAACTAATATTGGAAGGAAATTATAGAATAAATTTAAGACAACAAGTAAAATTAACAATAATAGGAATGAAAGAAATAAACATTAATTAATAAACAATTATTTAATAATGATTATTATAATATATATATAACAATATTAATATTATTATATAATAAGGATTAGAAAACAAATTTAATTATATATACAAACAATGATAACTAGTGACTTAGATAATAATATAAATAATTAAATTATAATAAACAGACAGTGAATCGGCCAATTTGTCTTTGCATCTAGCCGTTTTCATATTTATACCTATCCCTTTCCTTCTTTTCTCCACACATTTGTCCTGATGATGAGTCTGGGTTTAGACTCGAAACGTCGACCATATAAAAATGAGCACTGTGGAAAATCCGAACTCCTCTCAGAAACCACACCACAGTAATCTACAATCCAAAAAAATGTTATTGCCTCTGTCGACTGAAAACTCTGTGCTTCTGTTGACTCTGCCTTTTTGCACTATTGTCAACCCTTCTCTAGCTCTTCAGTATCTGACTGCTCTAGCCTCTATCACTTTGATATCTGACTGCATCAATCCCACTGATTCATCTCTCTACTATGTACTTTGGGTTCCCATAGCAAGGTATGATCCATGAGATAAAACCTCTCTATGGACCCTGCCCAATTTCAGCCCTCTTGGGACTATCATTTCACATTTCTCCACATCACACTTGGAGGTATGGTTGCATGTGATCCCTCTGCCCACTTGGCTCGAAAGTTCCCCCTACTGGAGGTCTCTATATGAGTGGACGCCTCCACTCAATCTCCTCGTGGCTTCTCTAATTGTGGCTACTCCACAATTGTCTGAGACTACTTCTTCCCTGCTTGAGTGGATCTCTCAACTCAGTATCCTCTGAGCTTCTCTAGTTGTGGCTGCTCCACAACTTCCTGAAGTTGCTTCTGAGGCTTCTTTTGGGGCTACGTGTTGAGAGGTAATTTAATCTCCCTCTCAACCACCAAGTCTCTAACATTTTCCTTGCTCCTCAAGGCTTTGAATGCATCTTGAACATCAAGGGCATATAGGTTCTTAACCCATGAACCGATCTGTTTCACCTGTCCCGTGGTGATGTGTCTAAGGAGAACCTTTCCCTTACTAAAAATGACACCATAGCCACGGTCTTCCAATACTGCTTCTTTAGTCTTGGAATATACATCACATCCTGTGATCCTGAGAGGGGAGCCAAACTCCCTCTAAAAGGTAACTGTACCGATCCCAGTAGCTCTATACCTCTCGTCATCTCCAAACTCTATGCTCTGCTTAATGTCTTTCTCCTCAAAATCACTAAAGAGATCTCTATTCCTCGTCATATGGAATGAGAAATCGTTGTCAACATACCACATGCCTCCCATGGTAGTGTCGGACATGCATGCAATGAGAGTGAAATGAATTCGAATTGTGAAGCTAGAGCTTCATCTGTTGTTGCTACTTTTGGCTCCTTCTTACTTTCTTTCCTCTATGGACAGTTCTTGGCATAGTGCGCGTGCTCGTGACAGTGAAAACACTTGAATTTCGTCAAGTCCATCTTCTTTTTGCCCTCCTCGCCTTGGGACTTCTTTCCCTTGGCCTTCTTTTCCTTACTCGCTAAGGCAAAATCATCTTCCACTTCCTTGGAAGAGGTCCCATCTCTAGTGTTCCTCCTGATCTCCTCCTACATCAAATCTGACCACAGTCGTCCCCAATTTGGCAGCTTCTCCCAACAATTGGCAAAGCCCTAATAATTATGCCAACTCTTTGGGAGTCCAACAAGAGAAAGACTCACCATATCATCCTCGGAAACCATGATTCCAACACTTCCAAGTTCTTCATGACATTGAGTGAACTTGGTCAAGTAATTTGGAATTGAGTCGCCTGCCTCCATATTGATTTTTTGAAGTTTATCTTTCAGTACCAACTTGCTTTGGTCACTGTTATTATGGAAAATGTCCTTCAATGCTTTCCACATAGCATGTGGAGTTTCCTTCCCATGGAGACTTGAGACAATGTGGTCTTGAACTCCCTCAAGTATTATTCACCTCTCCCTTGCCACACACTTCTTCCATTCGGCCAGATTCTGAGCATCCGATGCTGGTGGCTTAGGAATGTCACGATCAATGAATTCCTTCAAGCCATTTGTCCTCCAACATGGCCTCCATCCTATCCTTCCAGGCTATATAATTCGAGCTGCCATCCAAGGCATACTTGAGCCGCAAACCTTAGAATGCCATCTGTCGATCCTAAAGTATGTATTGCAAATTCGAATTTCAATGTAATCCAAAAACTCAAAACTTCAAAATCTCATCTAGTATATTGTTCTCAACTCTGATACCATGTAGAAAATCTTATAGATTCACAATCTCATGCAATTTAATAAAGCACAGGACAAGAATCTAATTCTATTTTCAACCAACAGAAGCCAATATATCAATGAAAACAATAATAACAAGAGGAAAATAAATCAATGGCACATAACACAATAAGTATTCGAGGAATGCCTCAGCTAAAAACCTCACTATTTGTATTTCATTAAATCATAAATCCAAGATGATAATACAATGCTTGTTCTCACAAGAACAATTCCAGCACTCAGTAAAATCAATCTTTAGTTCACAAGCAAACTCTTGGCCAACACTTAGCCAATTCTCCACTTCTCCAAGCCCCTATTTCCTTGCGTAATTCCTATGGATGATTAGCCCGTCTTAAAGGGAAACCAATGCATCCAAAACTGTGCAATCCATTCTAGGTTCAGTTCCTGATTGCATGCACCATTTGTACAACTCAGAAAATTATACAACTGATAGTACACTACCCCTACACTCTAGTCTCAACTGGGTCTTTCTCAGAATCAACATGCATGAGTTTCTGATGAGGGAATCTTCAATTAAATGGAGTAGCACTAGTGAATGCATTAGTGCACCAACTCACTGTTAACTCTCTATTAGTTCCAAAAACAGTTTGGAACTAATTTAACTAAACTTAACTCAGTAAACTGAATTATCTAATTATAGCTCACAATTAACTCATCATGGACCCCTATAATATGCGGAGAACATATACATGACTTCAAAAAGACTTCCAACTTGAAATTCATAGGCTAATTAAGTTAATTAAACTTAATTAACTATTTAGAAGTTGTTATGAGAATAGAATTTGATTTTAATTCTCACTTTAATTCAAGGACAAGTTAAATTGGAATTTATGCATTCTATTTTTATCATTTGTTGTTGCTATTTTCAACATAATGTAGAATACCATTAGAAACCAAGAATATATCTAAGCACTTGGACACTTCATCCCATTGGTTTGATAAATATGGGCTCCACGTTGACAAGACCTAAGACTTTCAACCAATGTATAAATTACTCTACCAATCTTATCAACTTTAATGTCTCTCCCAAAGTCTCTCTTCCACAAATAATGAAGTTAACGTCCCCCCTTTCCAACAACCAACCTCTCTTCTTAGACCACTTATAAACAAAAAAAAACCTTATCATAAGGAATTTATTTCTCATCATATGGGCCATATACATTGATCATAATAATGAACATTTCCAAACTTGGTCTGCTAAATTATATGCATATACTTGAAAGCACATCAAATAATTAGTCAAAACAAGGTTTGACCACCAATTTGTAATCAATTCCCTAGAAGGTCCCATATGATGAATTGCCGAAAGTTCCCAACATTTCAAACATTTCCTAAGACTACTAATGAGAACAACCCCACTCCCCATAGTTTCCTATAAAATACACTAACATTACAAGAAGGAATTATCATTTAATGCCATCAAACTAGGGTTGTTTAACTTTAAGAACCACCCTCTACCCCTCCACCTTCCCCTCTGCACGTGTGCACTCAAAATTTTCTTTTGTTTACATCGTTGTATCTTGATGACAACCTTCTCTTTTGCATGTTGCATGAAACCCTTTTTATCTATTGATCTAGGACCTGTGTCCTTGTGTACACCCATCCCTAATCCCCTCAAACAAAACCCATTGCCAAAAATATTCAAATTTTTAGGTCTCAAGTCATATCAACCTTTTCCCCTACCACAAAGTTTGTCTTCTTCAAGATCTAAGAGAGGATTTCCACCTCAGTAGTAAAATCACTTCCCACATGGATATTACAAAAAGGAATAGAAGAAACAACCCCACTCTCCCCACTTTCATTCACTAAGAGACTCAACGAAAAGTGATAATTTTGACACCCATTTTTACCCTTGTAAGGAACCCTAGAAGTTCCCACTCTCTTAGTGAGAGTAGGCCACACCTCCTTTACACTAGAATCCACTACAAAAGTACCAGACTCACAAATAGGAGGTAACTTACCAAGATTGCCATGACCATTCAAAATAGACAATGATTGGGCTAGAGGATTGAAATCCTTGTTCAACTCGTTTAGGATTTGTAGGCTCTTAGAGAACTAGGCTCGACTAATGACCATGTCCAATTCTTGTGTTATGTCACCCTCATCCAAGGGATTCACATTAGGGATCTCATCCCCCCCAGTAATACCGACATCAACTTGTTTATATGTGAATCCATGAACCTAAACCCCCTAAACCTTAATTATTAAACCAAGTTCAAGATATTTCAAGCCCCCATCCTTTTAAGGAGTTATGGTAGTTTTCATTTTTTAACCTACCTCTTCTTTCTCTCTACCAAATTTGAAAAATGCATGGGTACAAATAGTTTTTGTGACATGACCATATATGTGCACCGAGCATAACAAAATGGCACATTAACATAATCCAATGCTTCAGTATATACTTTATTACCAACCTCAATCTCTAAACACTCCACAAGGAAATTTATAATGATCCAAATTGGATCATTAAATTATTTTTCATCCATGTTGATGCTTTCAAAGTGGAAAATTTGAGGAATCAACTCAGTGGACCAATTTTACCAATGGGTCCCAATTCGGTGAATTAGGGTTTGAAAGCTTTTAGAAATAGTTTGATGCATCAGATGACATGTTTTCAGGGAAAAAATTTGTCCCTTATGCGTTGCACCCCTAGTGCTATTATACACATAGAAAGCTTTCCAATGAGACAAGAATTGCCTCAATCGAAGACCATGTGAAAAAGTTATGTTGCTCGGATGTTGATATTCATGATTGGTCCACCATGATTTCAGAGGATGTAATATTAGCCCTTGTTATTCATGGAAAATTTGTTAGCCATGTGATCATGATGAATAAGACTCTAGAAGAGTCAATATTGTAACTCTATTTAAGAGTTGAAGCAGTCAAACGTAACCACTAGTAGGCTATCACACTGTGGTATAATTGGGTCACTAGGAGGAAAAGGGATTCCATTCTATTTGAGTGCATTTTGTTTCGTAGATGAGTAGAGTTGCTAAGAGTATATAGAGAGAGAAAAAATAAATACGATATGTGCATTGTAGTATCCCATGGGCCATAGGTTTCACTCCTTTGTACTTGCATCCATTTCCATTCAGATAAAAAGAGAGCAAGGGAACCTCACCTTCCAGCCGGGTTTTCTCCTATAAGGGTTTCCCAAGTCATATCATGTGTTATTATAGTTGTGAGTGATTGTATTTATGTTTGTTCTATATTTTCCATATTTCATATATTGTATGCACAAAATAGTAACCTAATAAATCCAAAAGTCTAAGGAAAAATAACCTTCATAGTATAGATTTCGGATTTTAAGTATATTTTTATTAGATCT
>APFE031473918.1:2161-20470 GCA_000404065.3 Pinus taeda
CACTATAGATTGTTTCTTACTCATCCAACTGACTGCACCTCCAAATAGGTTAAACACATACCCACTTGTAGATCTTCTCTGATCCAGATCTCCAGCCCAGTCCGCATCAACAAAGCCACGGATATCCAAAACTCTGTCCAATCCTAGTCTTCCTTAGCAGCACAGACCATAATCACTAGTGCCATGCAAATACCTGAAAACGCGCTTCACTGCTATCCAATGCTCCTTTCCTAGTTTTGACATAAACCTGCTCAATACTCCCACTACATGTACAATGTCTGGTCTAGTACAGACCATCGTATACATCAGGCTACCGACTGCACTTGCATATGGAACACGGGACATGTTCTCTTCCTCTTCTTGTGTCTTGGGACACTGTTCAGTAGATAACTTCACATCTACAGGAATAGTAACCTTCACTGGTTTACTATCCTGCATATTAAAACTCTGCAGTATTGTCTCGACATACTTCTTATGGTTCAATCAGAGCTTCCTCTTTGCTCGATCTCTTTCAATTTCCATGCCCAAAGTATAGTTTACAGCACCAAGATCTTTCATATTGAATTTGGAGGCAAATTGGGTCTTCAAATCCTGGATAATTTCTTTGTTATTTCCAACCAACAAATATCATCCATATACAAGACCGGATAAATAACACGGTCACCAATTAATTTAAAATACAAACAGTGATTTGCTTTGCTTCTGGTGAAACCAAGTCCTCGTATAAATGTATCAAATTTTTGATACCACATCCTTGGTGACTGTTTTAACCCATAGAGAGATTTCTTTAACTTACATACCATTTCTTTCTTACCCTTCACCGCAAAACCTTTAGGTTGCTTCATGTAGATCTCCTCTTCCAGATCCCTGTGAAGAAATGTTGTCTTCACATCCATTTGTTCTACCTCAAAATAAAAAGCAGCAAAAATAGATCAAAGTAATCTAATAGAAGTTACCTTGGCAACAGGAGAAAAATTATCACCAAAATCAATTCCCGACATCTGGGAATAACCTTTTGCTACCAACCAAGCTTTGTATTTCTCCACCTTTCCTTCTGCATTTGTCTTCTTCTTGAACACCCTTTTGTTGTTAATCGGTTTCCTTCCAGCCGGAAACTCCACTAGATCCCAAGCCTCATTTTTTTGCAAAGATGTCATTCATCAACCATGGCCTCTTTCCAGAGTTTTCCATCCTCGATTCTACTGCTTCCTTATCATCACCAATAATAGATAAAGCAAAATTTGAACAAAAAGCAGATGGACTATACCTTTCTAGCTGCCTTCTTTCTCGAACTGATCTTCACACACCCGGAGTTTGTGGCTCTTCATCGTCTGATTCCTCCTCTGTTGTAGAGTCTGATTCTTACTCCTTTAGCTCAAAATCTATCTTCTGAGGTTCCTTTGGTTGGACTTCATGTTTAATAACATCTTTCACCTCTTTGAACACCACATCTTGGCTGTACACAACCTTCCTTGTTACTAGGTTCCAAAGCTTATAACCCTTTAAACCATCCTTATACCCAATAAAGATGCACTTTTCAGATTTACTATCCAACTTGGTTCGTTTCTCCTTTGGAACATGTACATATGCATCACATCCAAATACCCTCAGATGTGAAAGAGAGGGGTTCTTACTAGTCTGTTAGAGCCTAAATCTACCTCAGGCTGAAAAAGATAGGATCTAGGGTAACATCAAACCACACTTAACCTAGTAGCTAGCCCTACCAGGTCGGGAGAAGGCTCTTTCCTGTCAATTTCAGCGAAAATAATCCATGAGGCATGAGATGACTTGAATGAAGACTGATTTTAGGCTAGGTATGTGTGCAAAAGAGTTTGATTGAATTTAATGATGTTTTGTTGGCTCAGATGGAAAGACAGATTTGGGTTTGGGGAATGAGGCTCAGTTTTGCAGAGATCTCTATGGGGCAAGGTAAGCAACTGATTTGGCACTTCAAATTGAATGAAATGGAGAGATTTAGATAGGTGAAGAGTTGAAGAGGGCAAGAAAACCTCAGGGATCCTCTTCAATCAGCTGAAAACATCAATAACTAAGCAAACCCTAGGTAGAGCACTACAATTTCAATGGATTCTACTTTTATCCTTGTTTGTTTTAGTTAAGAAGAAGCAAGAGAGATAATGGCATACATAAAACACAAAGTGAACTTACATTTATAGAAGGAAACACAATATCAAAGCAAGATACCACATGAATCCCATAGAGTGCTGCAAACCCTAGTTTATTCCTCAGCCAAAACTGCTGAAAATGTGTATACAATGAAGCTTCAAGCTTTCTCAAAAGTCCAACCATGCTAATGACTGAAAAATCACAAGATATAGACAAAAAATAACTCATCCTAGCCTCTAGGGGTCGAGCTCATAAGTTTAGGAGTTGTTCCAACTAATTTTAAACTGAGAACTAAAAATTAGGCAGTGGAACAACTTGCCTCTAGAAACTAGGGAACTGATTCATTCAGTTGCAAACTACTTTTTGATTAATGAATCTACTTCCATGAGTGAAAATTTTACATAATTACATCAATACCCAACAATTTATATTAAATTACATCATAAGTTTGACATTAAGAAGGAGAAAAGTCAAACTGTCAAGAAACTAGGTGAAAAACAGATTATTCTAGGTCAAACTGAGCAAAATTTCCCCAATGTGCTGCGCTGATTTCCCTATGTGTAGTGCTTGTTTGTAGCCAGTTCTGGAGGCTTTCCCGGTGTCCAAATCTGCTCCCAGTGTGCTTGTTGGAAATGTCTGCCTCTCTACTTTCCAAAACAAGTGGAATTTTTGAATTTGGCCTCCATTTGCCCCTTAAAAATTGAGTTTTCTCAACACTGCTTCTTGTGTGTCCAAATAGGGGCAAAAAGGTCATTTTTGGGGTGTTTTTGACCCTTTTGAGGGCTCAAAACTTGTCAAAATTTCTTGGCCATTGGTGAGCATGCATATTTCTCCATGACAAATCCAAAAATGCTGAGTTTTCTTCATTTGGAGGCATCCATCAAAAGCGAGCGTCGGGTGGCGTGGCGCATTGGGCAGAAACACCTGTGTTTTGGCCCAAAAATTCTAAAAATGCAAAAAGTGTCCCAAATTTTTTGAAATTTGGGCTGAGTGTTCTCCATCAAGTGCTGTGTTGGGCGAAGGAATCCTCAGCTAATATCTGAAGTCTATCTTGCTCCTTTCTCCTCCTCAATGCCCTCTTCGACTTTGCCTTCAAGCTTCTAATTCTTGCCTTGCAACTTTTATTTCTTGCCATGTATTGGTAGGCCATATGCCTCAACATTGTTTTCTCCCTATTGGCCTTCTATAACAACATTTCTAAGTGGATATTAACTCTCTCAAGCCAAGATTCTCGATCAACATTAATTTCTTGCTCAAGTGATGTGAGCTTCACTTTCCTCTTCTTGGTAGTTTGACGGTTTTCTCGTATGTTTTGCAGCTCCATAATGGTTTGTTGATCCTCTAGTTGTTTGTTTATTTGCTCCAGGTATTTTATTATCCACTTAGCTCTTTCTAAGTTGAGGGACAAAGCATTGATGTCCGCCTGTTGCTCTTGGATGACCTCCCTAAGCTTTGAGCTTTGTGGGCCCAAATTAGTGTCAGCATCCTGAATGAGAATGAAATCAGTCTCCTACTCACCTGAAGGCCTCTCATCATGTAATGGCCTCATGCCTTTGTCCTGAATCTGCTATGCTGATGAAGGAAGCGAGACCCCTTCCACCCTGAGTGGAGATAATACTTGCTTTGCTGCTACAAACAACCTTTTAGTGCCCTTTTGATAGGTGACAAACACCGACACACTAGTGGCCTGTGTCTCATGACCCTCCTACTGATGTGAAGGTCCACCTATTTCATGAAAAGCTTCTAGAGGTGCTTGAGGTGCCGTGAAGAACTCATGAGAAATGAAATTTTCCCATGAGATGTCCTGTAAACCGAGCTGATGCATGACCACAATTTCGATGAGTGCAAAATGATATATACTGTTAAACTGCTATTGAGGAGTCTTATGTTGTACTAGAGTGGTCATCTTCTCAATATTTCGGCACATGAAGTAGGGGAGATTCATCATTTTCACCCTGGTAAAGTGCATCAACAATCTGATATGATAGGCATATAGGCGAGAAAACCAGCCATCACAGCTGAAATACTTAATTATGAGTTTCATCAAGGGAGCATATGAGTCTTTCAAGTACCGAAAGGGAAAAACTCTGCTGAGTTGTCTCAAATAACTGGGCTTGATGTATGGCCCATAATGTTCCCTGTCAATTTGTTGCCTTTTATTCCATTGCTCTCCCACATTAGGAATGCCGGTTGCTAGAGAAATAGACTCCGGTGTCAAGGTAAATGTCACACCAGCTAGAGTGGCTTGGCCATTATGTAGATGAAGTACAAACAATCAGGCCAACTCATAATGGTATTGGACTCTAGCAACCATCTCACAGAACTGATAACAGGATTGGTGTTTGAAGCATGTGATAGCAAGAGGGCAGGCCTGTAGCTCGGCAAGTGAAGTAGGCTCCTTTCGTATATGTTTGCCACCCTTGTGGGGTCTCCTTGGTGCATGCATTTCTGTAGGAGAGTCACTGTGTATCTCTTCATCTCGGTCATATGAAGGATCAAATTCCATGTGCCAATTTTTTGTGTTGTCTTAGATGAGTATGAAGAGATTTTAGGTGTCTTTGATCTTTTGCTACTAAGTGTATGAAAATGTATGAGGGACTATGAAAGAAGAGGGTAAGAAGGGTTTGGGAATGTTGCTGACTGGAATTGAGGGAATAGAAGGGTTTTAGGGACAATTTTTAGGCTATGGGATAGCAATTAGGGTTTGGAGATTTTGTAGCTAAGGTTTAGGATAATGGGAATTAGGGATAGGGGTGCATGAATTTAGGGATATGGGGGATAATGAAATGGGTTAATGAAACTAGAAAAGAAGTGAGGGAATAAAAAGTGAGGGAGTGATGGCAAAAAAAACAAATTTACAAACCCTAAGCAATCATGTTTTGAACAAAAATTGCTAGGAGGTAGGGTTTTGAAATTTTTACTAAATCATCATAAACATCTTAAGACACACTTTCATTGGCACTTGAAGAGTTGTTGACTTATGTTGGACCGGAGGAAGCCAAGAAAATTGAGAATTTGGATGAATTTGTGGTGAAAAATGGCTTGCAACTCTATGCGTTGCGCCACAAACCCAACGCGCTGCGCCTCCTGTATGCGCCGCGCCAGTATAGGTTTAACACTGTGGAGGGCGACCCAATGCGCCGCGTATGCACCGCACCTCTCACCCAATGCGCCGCACCCACAAACTTGCACAGTTTTACTCCAAGCTTGCTTCCTTTGCTCAACATGGCCTTCTCTTGCTCAATCTTTCTTCTTTGAGTGCCAATGAGCTTTTTGAATTGTGAAAACTGATTTATGTACAAGAGCTTTTGATTTTTTTTTCATAAAACTCACTTTTATAATGTTTGCATTGTAACTTACTTTTTCAACTCTGTTTTTTGGGCATTTTACTTTATTTGTGCCTTTGATGAATTGAATGACTTGATTTTTTGTTTGCCTTGCAAGGGATGGAGCTGCTGAAGCTTGGCAAGGTAACTAGGGTTGCCATTGAAGTGATTTACATATGAAATAACTGAGATTACATGAATTTATACAATAAAAACCTAAAATACTCTGTTTTCCCTCAAAACAGGGTTTTGAGGAAAAATACATTTATGAGCAAGTGATTATGAAATTTATTGGTACTGGAACTTTATTCAACCTCCTCATGCACCTGCTGACCGTTATTGGACATTTTGACGACCTTTTTGATGAAACCCTAGACCTAATGAAACTGAAACCCTAGAAATGACTTTTGCAAATTTAAAGACAAAAAGTGACTGCAGATGATCTTGATGAACGAAAATGGGCTAGCAGGTAAAGGACATGAAGGAAAATGTACAACAAGCCACTACCATCAGATGATCCATGCTCCTAATGGAATGCACCTGACTGAGCGAGGCACCTAATATGCAATGCAACAAGAGAATTTCATCTCTGACCGAGGGATGAAGATATCGACACTAACATTGGCTCCAATGGGGATGGTAGCTCCTTGGAGGTGCCAAGAACTACAGATCTCTGGGAAAGCAGGCAGTGCCTTCGTCCATTGGGCTATGGAGTCAATAACTTCGACAAACCAAAACTAGACTCTTGAATTAATTTCAAGACTGAAATCTGACTCAAAATTGACTCAATTTCAAAACTGAACTCAACTTGAAAGACCTGACGCAAACAAACCAAACCAAAATTGAAATCAAACCTCAGTTTTATAGCCTTCACCTCGGGCCCCAAACTGAAAGAATGATACAATACACACTTGCAATGGAATTTAAACAAACCGGTATTTACAATGACACATATGACCATAGAAAACACTTCACAAATAGTACCATTTGAGTAGTCGACCGTTGATCGGCCCACTGGGATAATATTCACCATTCATTTCTTGCAAAAGGAAAGCATTTTGGCCCCGATATGCAGCAATCCTAAAAGGTCCTTTCCAAAGATTTTCAAACTTGCCATGCTTACCTTTCTCTTCGTTCCTTGCATCCCATTTCAGCACTATGTCTTCTATTTGAAACTTGTCTGCCTTCGCTTTTCGATCATATATCTTCTTGATTCTTTCTTGCAGCTTGAAAGTATTCTGAAATACCTCCTCTCTAGTTTGCTGCAAATGAATCATTTGATTGATTCTCCGTTGCAAATGATCATCTTCGCTGCCCGCTTCTTGTAGGAGTTTAACCACTGGGACTACAAGAGAGGTTGGGAAGACTGTGTCCACACCATACACGAGCTCGAAAGGAGACATGCCTATAGATTTCTTTTGACTTACTCTGTCTGCCCAAAGTGCATTGACAAACTTTTTGTGCCAACTTTTCTTGTTCGTTTCCAACAACTTTTTGATAATGTTGACCAAAGATTTATTTGAGAATTCCGCCAATCCATTGCCTTGTGGGTAATAGGTAGTTGAGTGCCCCAAAGTGATTTGATATTTATGACAAAAGTCAATCATTCTTTTAGATTTAGACGCTGCTGCATTATCAGTGATCAACTTATTTGGACAGCCAAAATGAGACAAAGTGTTGTTTTCAAGAAATGAAATGATTACCGAATCAGTGGTCTTCCTTATGGGAATCGCCTCAATCCATTTGGTGAAATACTCTGTTGCTGTGAGGATCCATTTGTGCTGCGCTGAAGAAGAAGGATGGATCTCGCCAATAAAATCCAAACCCCATTGCTGAAATGGAGCACTTACCTCAATGGGCTTGAGTGGTAAAGGCTGCAACTTCCTCTTACCTTGAAATATTTGACATTCGTGGTAGCTTGTCACTATTTTGTACACATCAGCAAAAAGAGTTGGCCAATGATATCCCGCTCTCAAAATTTTATTGGTTGTTGTCTTCCAGAAAAGGTGGCCTCCGTAATCTCCCTTGTGAAAGTCTTCCATAACCTGTTTTGCCTCTTCTTCAACCAAACAATTGAGTAAGACACCACTAGGATCTTTCCAATAGAGTGCATTATTCATGATACAAAACTTGGCAGCCTTCAATTTCAGTGTCCTACTTTTGTTCTTAGCCATTCCAGGTGGTGATGATAGATTTTGGAGTACATAAATAATATCCGAATACTAAGGAGAAAGAAGAAAAATGTCTGATACCTGAGCGGGCAGACTCCCTTCATCTTCCTCGGACATGGCAGCAATGAGATTAATTTCCAAGGCATGCAAATTTGACTCAGCTATTAGTTTATCCAGTCCCTATCCTTTGATGAGCTTTGTCGGTTTGATCTCCACGTCATATTCCAACATGGCAGCAATCCATTTGCCTCTTCTCCCCTCTGGATCTATTTGCACTAAGACATCTTTAACAACAACGTTAGGGACATAATCAAGGATGTGAGAATGTAGAATATAAACTCAAAAATCTTTCAATTCCTTTACCAAAGCGAGAGCTTGCTTTTCAATAATATTGTACTTTAATGTTGCATCCTTTATGGTTCTGCTGAAAAATGCAATTGGTTTCTCAAGCTGGTCTCTTTTTTACATCAAGACTGCTGCCATAGTATGATCTGAGGCAAATGAAAACAAAATGAAATCCTGAGTATAGTCCGGGCCGATCAACACCGGAGCTGAAGAGAGGGCCAATTTCACCAAATTGAAAGACTTAATTGCTTCCTCTGTCCACTTCACTACACTATCTTTTTTGAGCATGTTTGTGATCTCCCTTAAATGTTCTGCGAGATTGGGGACAAAGTGACACAAGAAATTCATCTTACCATTGAATGATTGGATTTCCTCCTTACTTCGTGGAAAATCAATCTTTTGAATGGCTTCCACCCAAGCTGGATCGATGCAGATGCCCTCCTTTGATATAATATGACTGAGAAGCTTGCCTTCATCCATGGCAAATAGACTTTTCTTTGGATTGAGAGATATACCATACTTCCTACACCGCTGAAATACAATCTTCAAATGATAAAGGTGCTCTTCATCTGAATTAGAGAAAAATGTCAAATCATCAAGATCAACAACTAGGAAAACGTCTTTTTCATTAGCAAATGTGATATCCATCACCCGCTGAAAGGTTGCACCAGCATTTTTCAATCCGAAAGGCATCTTTGCATAGTGAAAAGTTCCCCATGGAGTGGTGTGGTGAACGTTGTTTTGTCTCTATCATCCTCATGGACCAGAATTTGGTTATAACCCGAATACCCATCGAGTAGCGACATGCGGGATGCTCCAACTACTTGTTGAAGTATGTGATCCATCTTAGGCAATCCAAGACCAAGCCAGGCTTTCTTGATGATGTTCTTCTTCTATCTAAGTCAAACCTAGTCAAATCTCTTCCAATTGCACAACTTTGTCTACCAACTACAAAATATCTGCCTCTACTGTAGGTCTGAAATTTTCGGCCCTTGCAACAGCTTTTGCTTTCATATGTGTGAGCAATTCTAGGCCTTGCAAAGCATCCTTTGACCTTCGCTTGGGTTGCTTCTCCTTCTAAGGCTTGTAAGTGACCTAATAGTCCTTTCTTTGACCTTTTTTCTATAATTTCCTCAACTTCGACCTTGCAGTTTCAAAACCCTATCCTTCCTTCTTCGCACACGTGAGAGAGAGAGAGAAATAACCCAAAACTTCGTCCTTCGTCCTTCTTCGCTAGCCTTCTTCTACTTCTCCTTTGCTTAGATGATAAGAAGTGAGTGAGTGTCCTTCAAAGACACTTTATTCAGATTTATAAAATCAATACATCACCGAATCTCACTTGTTTTTTTATGTACGGGCACCAAATTTGAAATCCAATCTGAAAATGTTATGGGGACAATGATACCATCTTTGTACAATTGATTCACTTCCTTCTCAATTGAGGGCAGTAGCTTTGGATTTATTCTTCTTATCTTCTGACGCAAAGGCTTTTGATTTGGCTTGATTGGGATGATATGCTGCATTATGCTTGTGTCATATGCCTTCAAATTTGAATAATCCCAAGCAAATACATCAGTAAAAGAAGTTAGTAAACTGATATACTTTTCTTTTACCTGTGGAGGTAATGCCTTTGATAACTTCACCATTTTAGGATTTTCAGATGATCCAATGTTCACATCCTCAACTCCTTTCTTGGTTGGCAACAAGCTCGGTTTTCAGGCCACATCATCTTGATCGAACAACTCCTCTAAAGGTATTAGACCTTTAGGAATGACGTTGTCCTTTAGCTGCAAAACTTCCATCTGATTGACTTCTATATCCGCCTCACCATCATCATACTCCACATTGATAGAAGTGTCTTTGAATTTACCTTCATTCTGCAGAAATTCATCGATCTCTTCATCATCTTGAAACACTTGCCAATACTTTTGATTGTCAGGGACAGCTAGCGATGTTTCACATGAATCTCAAACTTGTTGTTTGAATTCATCGGAATTTTCAAATTACTTGCTGCTGTTGCAAGTGAATCTGCAATGACATTCTGAACACGAGGGACACATGTCAAAGTGTACTTTGAAAATACTCTCAAGATATCTAATACCGCATTGCAGTAGGCCCGCATTCGAAGATGCTTAGCTTGGTATTCTCCTTTCACTTGCTTGATAACTAACTCGGAGTTGCCATACACTGAAATCCTTTTAGCATTTAACTTTCTAAGAATTTTCAAACCAGTGATTAAAGCCTCATATTCAGCCTCATTATTTGAACAGTCAAAAGCTAGTTTATAAAAACAGACCCTTACACTGCTTGGCACTTTGTTTGGGGCGAAAACAGGCCTGCGTATCCAAATGTCAATTCTAGCACCTTCCCTTCCTATTACGCCATCAAAATCCATGCTCCATAGGCCTGTGTCATCCTCTTCCAAATGCTGAAATTCTTTTTGCTCTGTTACTCTTCCTTGCTGTCCATCAATATGTTGCTACCGTCGGAAGGCTGATTGATCAGTGGTACTATCAAGTATTTGTATTTCTTGCTTTAAGACCTCTCTGAAATTTTCATTGATCTTTGGAATGTCTTCTACTTCAACTACTTGGCTATTTACATCATTAAAGCTATCTGAATACAAAACAAATGATTCTAAATCAGTATGTACATAGTTGATTGGATGATTTACCGGTTTCTCCTTGCTAGTGATCATGTACTTCATCTTTTGTTCCCGGTAGAGCTTCCTCCTTTGACCAAACACGGGAATGGTAACATAGGAGAAATCAAGCTGCATTGTTCCTTTAATCTTTGCTCCCCAAGATCTGGACAGAAGCATGCCAAATCTAGGAGGTATATCTGCCACAACCACATCCATCAAAACATTTTTAGCTGGAATCTAATCCAAACTGACCACCAAATATTTGATAAGACCAATGCACCTTACTCTATCGGAATCAAAAGAGTAAGGGTCATGATACTTTCTAGTGATATCCAATCCCAATTTCTCCATGATGGCCTTAGGCATGAGATTATGAGAGGCTCCAGAATCAAACATAACATTGTGTAATAAATAGTCATGCACCCTGAGACTGATGTAAAAAGGAGCTACACCACTATCTTGAGACTGACCTTCCAATGCTGGACCAAAAATTAACTCAGGTCTATCATCCTCCACGTTCACCATATCAGATGATGGATCTAAATTCAAAATCTTAGACACCTGACCCTTGTAGCTGCTGTTTTTCATCAACTCAATCGGAATAGATACTTTTACTTAGCAATTTCATTTCTAAGTTAAAAACTGAAATTTTCTCTACCTCTTTCGCTAAAACATCCTTCTTTTCAGTTTTCTCCTTTGATACATTTGGCTAATTGGATCTTTCATTTGCTGATGGCGTTTTGCTGGAAGTAGGATCAACTGTCTCTTTTCCCTTTTTCTGCGCAATGGGAGGATCATTCTTTGGCACTGTTGTCTCCTTCCTTCTCTGAATTGGATTTATGGGCACATCTCTACTTCTGAGTGAATATTGTCGCTGCTGGGCTGACAAAGCATGCATGTATCCTCTTTGATATTCATCAGATTCCTCCTTAATAACTGTTTCATTTGCCAAGATGAAATTTTCGTCCCTTTGTACAACTGAATTCTCGGAATACTAATCTTTAGTGATAAATATTGGCATATCATCAGGTGTAAAGAAATGATTCTCTTCTCCAATTACGTTCTCCTCATCATGTGATTCCGGACCATGTACAAAATTCTGCTGTAAGGGTGTCTTTACCTGCTGCTGCGCTGCTTGGTCTTGTGCTCGCTGCTCTCTTTGCTTGATTCTAAATTGTGGTTGCTGCTGACCGTGGAAGTTGGGATTTCTGACTTGTGGTTCAGGCTTGTCAATTTTCAATCTGTCAAACATCTTCTCCATCTTCTGGAGCACTTGATTTGAAGTGGAAACCTCTTCCTTCATTGTTACCTTCTTTTCAGCCTTTGTTCTAGCTCTCTTGGCAAGCAGATTTGCTTCAACGCTGACTGCAATTTTTTGCATGTCTTCCAAAGTAGCCGGATCTCTTTCTCTTAATTGATAGGCCATATCAGAATCGAAACCATTCAGAAACTTAATCAAAGCCAGCCCCATAGGTGGCTTTATATGATCAGGAATTACATTGTAAACAGAATTGAATCTAATACAATAATCTTGAATAGACTCACCAACATTCCGCTTGATGTTCTCATATTCAGAAAGGATCTAAAGAGGATTTTTCTTCACTTCCCAGCGATCCAAGAATTGTCTCTGAAGATTAGTCAATGTAGTGATACTTGCAGCCGGCAAAACTCTGAACCACTTCCTCACTTCACCACCAAAGGTTTGTACAAACAGTCTCATTGTCACGTTTTCTACATCAATCTCATGAAGGTCGAAGAAACCTATCATCCTATTCACATGTTGCTAAGTTGTAACACCGTGAGGAGTGCCATCAAACAATGGAATTTTTCTTTGATAATCGGTGGGCATATCATCCAAATTTTGAGGCAGCACAAGGGGTGCAAATCGAGCAGCCATTGCTCTTGGTGGATTTGCAATCAGTCTTGGGGATGTTGGGGGAGTGGGTGCAGCTGATGTATGGGGTGTATGAGGTGGGGATGGTGGTGAAGAAATTTTGGATGTTTGAGGAGTAGAAGGAGTAGACATAGGTGACACCACTGCAGATTTTTTATCAGAGATAGAAGGTTGCATGGGAATGGTGGGAATGAAGGGAGTTTCAGTGGGAATTCCAGAGCTAGATGCAATCGCGGAGGACCCAAGGGTTGCAGACTCTAAGAAATCAGTGATGTTTGAAGCCATAATTGAAGTTTGGAGTTGTTTCAAGATATAGTCGTCAATTGATTTATTGGCCTTTTCAGTTTCAAGATCTTTGACAAACTCTGGATTTAGGACAGTAGAACCAACAACAGTTTCAGATTTAGTCTCAACATCGACAGATCAAATTGTTCGTCAAACTCAAGATCTTCAAGATACTAAAAAACCACAGGACATGAACGAGATTTGAACACAAGAATCACAGAACTTTCTTGGCGAAGGATTCTCATAATAAGATTGGGATTTCCGTACACAGGAGGTGGATCAGGATACCGATTTTCTTTAGTGTGTCTTCAGGAAGACAATGTGTTATTATTTCCAAGAAATCAAATGGACATTATCAACTTGTTCAACCTATCAAATTCTAAACTTATCATTTAAAAGCTTAGAATTATCAGATGTACTGGGGAAATTTGGAAGTTAAATATTCCGTTTATAAGACTAGATCGGAGATTGACTGAAGTAGCTTTTATCTGCTTGTGCTAATGCAAAGAAAAAGCGTTTTGAAGGCTACCTGGCTAATCTTCAGACTCCATCTGTAGTTTATAAAATGAAGTACACTAACAAACAAACAATTTCTTCCCTTGTACGTCGCCACTATGTTAGAGCCTAAATCTACCTCAAGTTGAAAAAGGTAGGATCTAGGGTAACATCAAACCACGCTTAACCTGGTAGCTAGCCCTACTAGGTCGAGAGAGGGATCTCTCTTGTCAATCTCATCAAAAATAATCAATGAGGCATGAGATGACTTGAATGAAGACTGATTTTAGGCTAGGTATGTGCGCAAAAGAGTTTGATTGAATTTAATGATGTTTTGTTGGTTCAGATGGAAAGGCAGATTTAGGTCTGGGGAATGAGGCTCAGTTTTGCAGAAATCTCTATGGGGCAAGGTAGGCAACTGATTTGGCACTTCAAATTGAATGAAATGGAGAAATTTAGATAGGTCATGAGTTGAAGAGGGCAAGAAAACCTTACAGCTCCTCTTCAATCAACTGAAAACATCAATAACTAGAAGCAAACCTTAGTTAGAACACTATAATTTCAATGGATTCTACCTTTATCCTTATTTGTGTTAGTTAAGAAAAACTAAGAGAGATAATGGCATACATAAAACACAAAGTGAACTTACATTTATAGAAGGAAACACAATATCAAAGCAAGGTGCCACATGAATCCCATAGAGTGCTGCAAACCTTGGTCTATTCCTTAGGCAAAATTGTTGAAAATGTGTATACAATGAAGCTCCAATCTTTCTCAAAAGTCCAACCATGCTAATGAATAAAAAATCACAAGATATAGACAAACAATAACTCATCATAGCCTCTAGGGGTCGAGCTCATAAGTTTAGGAGCTGTTCCAACTAATTCTAAACTGAGAACTAAAAATTAGGCAGTGGAACAACTTTCCTCTAGAAACTAGGGAACTGATTCATTCAGTTGCAAACTACTTTTTGATGGATGAATCTACCTCCATGAGTGAAAATTTGACATAATTACATCAAGATCCACCAATTTACATTAAATTACATCATAAGTTTTAAGTTAAGAAGGAGAAAAATCAAACTTTCAAGAAACTTGGCGAAAAACAGAGTATTCTACGTCAAACTGAGCAAAATTTCCCCAATGCGTTGCGCTGATTTCCCTATGCATAGTGCCTGTTTGCAGCTACTTTTGGAGGCCTTCTCGATGTTAAAATCTACTCCCAGTGTACCTGTTGGAAAGGTTTGCCTGTCTACTTTCCAGAACAAGTGGAATTTTTGAATTTGGCGTCCATTTGCCCCTCCAAAATTGAGTTTTACCAACGTTGCTTCCTGTGTGCAAATAGGGGCAGAAAGGTCATTTTTGGGGTGTTTTTGACCCTTTTGAGGGCTCAAAAATTGACAGAATTTCTTGGCCATTGGTGACATGCATATTTCTCCATGACAAATCCAAAAATTCTAAGTTTTCCTCATTTGGAGGCCTCCATCAAAAGCAAGCGCCAGGTGGCGCGACGCATTGAGCAGAAAAACTTATGTTTTGGCTCAAAAATTCCAAAAATGCAAAAAGTGTCCCAAATTTTTTGTAATTTGGGCTGAGTGTTCTCCATCAAGTGCTATGTTGGGCGAAGGAAGCCTCGGCCAATATCTGAAGTCTATCTTGTTCCTTTCGCCTCCTCGATGCCCTCTTCAACTTTGCCTTCAAGCTTCTGATTCTTGCCTTGCAACTTTTATTTCTTGCCATGTACTGATAGGCCATATGCCTCAACATTGTTTTCTCCCTGTTGGCCTTCTCTAACAACCTTTCTAAGTGGATATTCACTCTCTCAAGCCAAGATTCTCGATCAGCATTGATTTCTTGCTAAAGTGATGTGAGCTTCACTTTCCTCTTCTTGGCAGCTTGGTGGTTTTCTCGTATGTTTTTCAGCTCCAAAATGGTTTGCTGATCCTCTAGCTACTTGTTTCTTTGCTCCAGGTACTTTATTATCCACTTAGTTCTTTCTAAGTTGAGGGATAAAGCATTGATGTCCGCCTATTGCTCTTGGATGACCTCCTTGAGCTTTGAGCTTTGTGGGCTCAAATCAGTGTCATCATCCTGAATGAGAATGAAATTGGTCTCCTACTCACTTGAAGGCCCCTCATCATGTAATGGTCTCTTGCCTTTGTCCTGAATCTGCTGTGCTGATGAAGGAAGCGAGACCCCTTCCACCCCGGGTGGAGATAATACTCGCTTTGCTACTGCAAACAACCTTCTAGTGCCCTTTTGATAGGTGACAAACACTGGCACACTAGCGTCTGTGTCTCATGACTCTACTGCTGATGTGAAGGTCCACTTGTTTCATGAAAGCTTCACCTGAGGTGTCGTGAAGAACTCATGAGAAATGAAATCTTCCCATGAGATGTCCTGTAAATCGAGTTGATGCATGACCACAATTTTGATGAGTCCAAAATGATATATACTGTTAAACTGCTGCTGAGGAGTCTTTTGTTGTACTAGAGTGGTCATCTTCCCAATATTTCGACACATGAAGTAGGCAAGATTCATCATTCTCACCTTGGTAAAGTGCATCAACAATCTGATATGATAGGCATATAGGCGAGACAATCAGACCTCACAGCTGAAATACTTAATTATGAGTTTCATCAAGGGAGCATATGAGTCTTTCAAGTACCGAAAGGGAAAAACTCTACTGAGTTGTCTCAAAAAACCGGGCTTGATTTATGGCTCATAATGTTCCCTGTCAATTTGTTGCCTTTTATTCCATTGCTCTCCCACATTAGGAATGTCGGTTGCTAGAGAGATAGACTCCGGTGTCAAGGTGAATGTCACACCAGCTAGAGTGGCTTGGCCATTATGTAAATGAAGCACAAACAACTGGGCCAACTCATGATGCTACTAGACTCTAGCAACCATCTCACAGAACTGATAACAAGATTGGTGTTGGAAGCATGTGATAGCTAGAGGGTAGGCCTGCAGCTCGACAAGTGAAGTAGACTCCCCTCGTATATGTTTGCCACCCTTGTGGGGTCTCTTTGGTGCATGCATTTTCTAGGAGAGTCACTGTGTGTCTCTTCATCTCGGTCATATGAAGGATCCGATTCCATGTTTGCCAAATTTTTGTGTTGTCTTAGATGAGTATGAAGAGATTTTAGGTGTCTTTGACCTTTTGCTGCTAAGTATATGAAAATGTATGAGGGACTATGAAGGGAGAGGGTAAGAAGGGTTTGGGAATGTTGTTGACTGGAATTGAGGGAATAGAAGGGTTTTAGGGACAGTTTTTAGGCTATAGGATAGCAATTAGGGTTTGGAGATTTTGCAGCTAGGGTTTAGGATAATGGGAATTTGGGATAGGGGTGAATGAATTTAGGGATATGGGGCATAGTGAAATGGGTTAATGAAAATAGAAAAGAAGTGAGGGAGTGATGGTAACAAAAACAAATTTACAAACCCTAAGCAATCATGTTTTGAACAAAAATTGCAAGGAGGTAAGGTTTTGAAATTTTTACTAAATCATCATAAACATCTTAAGACACACTTTCATTGGCACTTGAAGACTTTTTGACTTACTTTAGACTGGAGGAAGCCAAGAAAATTGAGAATTTGGATGAATTTGTGGTGAAAAATGGCTTGCAGCTCTATGTGCCGCACCACAAACCCAACACGCTGCACCTCGTGTATGTGTTGCACCAGTATAGTTTTAACACTATGGAGGGCGACCCAATGCGCTGCGCCTCTCACCCAATGTGCCGCACCCACAAACTTGCACAATTTTACTCCAAGCTTGCTTCCTTTGCTCAACCGACCTTCTCTTGCTCAATCTTTATTCTTTGAATGCCAATGAGCTTTTTGAATAAAACCCACTTTTATAATGTTTCAATTGTAACTTACTTTTTCAACTCTGTTTTTTGGGAAATTTACTTTATTTGTGCCTTTGATGAACTGAATGACTTGATTTTTTGTTTGCCTTGCAAGGGATGGAGCTGTTGAAGCTTGGCAAGGTGACCAGGGTTGCCACTGAAGTGATTTACATATGAAAGAACTGAATTTACATGAATTTATACAATAAAAACCTAAAATACTCTGTTTTCCCTCAAAACATGGTTTTGAGGAAAAATACATTTTTGAGCAAGTGATTATGAAATTTATTGGTACTGGAACTTTATTCAACCTCCTCATGTGCCTGCTGACCGTTATTGGAAATTTTGAAGACCTTTTTGATGAAACCCTAGACCTACTGAAATTGAAACCCTAGAAATGACTCTTGCAAATTTAAAGACAAAATGTGACTGCAGATGATCTTGATGAACGGAAATGGGCCAGCAGGTAAAGGACATGAGGGAAAATGTACAACAAGCCACTACCATCATATGATCTGTGCTCTTAATGGAATGCAGCTGATTGAGAGAGACACCTAATATGCACTGTAACAAGAGAATTTGATCTTTGACAAAGGGATGAAGATACCGACACTAACAAATCCATACCTCTTGTGGAGTCTTATCCTCCAACGCTGATGAAGGTAATCTATTAACTAGGTAACATGCAGTATCCACCACCTCTGCCAATAATTCATGTCCTAATCCGGCACCACTGAGCATGCTTCTTGCCCTTTCCATCAACGTCTTATTCATTCTTTCTGCAACTCCATTTTTTTGAGGTGTATATGGAGTAGTCTTCTGTCTTGCTATACCACACTTCTTACATAATTATTCAAATTCCTCACTGCAAAACTCTCCACTGTTATCTGTCCTCAACACCTTTATCTTCTTATCTGTCTGGTTTTCCACCAGAGCCTTAAATTTTTTAAACCTGTCAAAGACTTCAGCTTTCTTCTTAAGGAAATATATCCATGTATTCCTTGAGAAGTCATCTATAAATGATACATAGTACACAGACTTACCCAGTGATGTTACCTTCACAGGTCCAAACACATCACTGTGCACAAGCTCTAATATCTGTTTCACCCTCTTACTACCAGAGGGGAAACTCACCCGATTCTGCTTCCCATATACACAATTTTCACAAAAAT
>APFE031473918.1:20560-39684 GCA_000404065.3 Pinus taeda
TTCACAAAAATCAAAATCTAGAGAGCTATTACTCATACCTTCTACCATACCTTTACCATGAAGTATTCGAAGGCCCTTCTCTCTAATATGTCCAAGCCTTTGATGCCATAACATGGTCTTCTCTCCAGAGACCATTAGATTTTCTGCTCCACTTTCAGGAACCGTAGAACTGTTACACCCATCAATAATAGTGCTACCTTGTAGCTTGTACAGAGTTCCAATTCGAACTCCCTGCATCAATACTAGTGCTCCTCGAACCATTTGGTAGGTATCCTTCTCGAAACTATTTTTATACCTGCATCATCCAGCTTGCTTACGAAAATCAGATTTCTGGACAATGCAGGAATATGCAGAACACCTGGAAGTGTTCTAACCCTTCCACCTTGCAACTTCAACTTTTCTTTTCCACGACTAATGATTCTAGCCTTCCTATCATCCCCTTAGAAGACATCACCACCATTGTATTTCTCATACTCGCAGAACCACTCTCTATGGGGAGTGAAGTGAAAGGATGCACCTGAGTCAATCAACCATGCCTCATGATCTACATGTGTACTTGAAGAAGCCAAGTACACATCCCCACCTTCACCTGAGGTGCTTTTCGCCACTGCAGAAGGAGCATTATCAAATCCCTTTCCTTTATCAAGAGCTTTATATTTACAGTCCCTTTTGTAGTGCCCTTCCTTTCCGCATTTCCAGCACACCACCTTTACAGGTTTTCCTGGAGATTTAGATCTCCCTCTATATTTAGATCTCCCATTCGATGACTTATTTTTGTTTTTGTTCTGGGACTATCCTTGTACAGAAAAGGCATCACCATTCTGGCTCTCCATATTTTTCCATCTCATCTCCTTCGTCAGTAAGGATGAGACTATTTCATCAAACTGCAAGACAGTTTCATTGCTACCTATTGCAATAACCAGACTATCCCACGAATTTGGTAGAGAACACAACAAATTGATGCACTTATCTTCATCTAAAATTTTAATATCAACAGATGCTAATTGACTTACCACAGTATTAAATGCATTTGGATGCTCTGTCACCAAGTCTCCATCTTTCATCCTCAGGTTATATAGCTTTTTCCCCAGGAACAGTTTATTCACCAGAGACTTAGATTGGTACAAAGTCCCTAACTTGTCACACAAAGCATTCGTCGTAGCTTCCCCTAATACATTCAACAATACTGAATCTGAGACACACAATCGTATTGTGCTCTATGCCTTCTGATCCAACTTCTTCCATTTTTCATCGGACACTCCCGTTAGTTTAGTACCCTGATCTACCGCAATCCACTGATCTTTATCCACCAATAGATCCTCCATCTTAAGTTTCCACAACTCAAAACTGTGACCATTAAATTTCTCGATCTCTATTTTTCCATTTCTCGCCATCTTCTTTCACCACCAGAATCGATCTCACAGATCTCCCACTGAACAGGGTCTACCACAGGCCCGAGCAAAACCCCGTAGCAACAAAGGCGTCCCCTTGAAGCCAAAACAACTCTGATACCAAATGTAGGTTTTAACCCTGTACAAAAATTACTTGCATACGAATTCTAAAACACAGAAAATAAACAATGCGAGAGCATAATACATAAAACACATATACCTAGAGATTTTTCCCGGGATCCCAAAACTGGGACTACCAGCTTGATTTTTCATTATGTTCCTTTCAATGATAAAATATATATTTATACATGCCGAAGCATCCAATACTATGGACGGAAAACCATCACGTCCAATACCATGAACCGAAAACCATCGCGTCCAAAAAACACGTGTGAAAATCGTGCACAAAACCATAGGTGGGTCCGCTCAATCTAACATAAGGTCCAAAACCAAAATTTTCCAAGGTGTTGCCCCGAGCCCCATAAAGTGGGGTTACAGGTACAACTCAAAACCCCTATGATCCCTCCCCCCCACTACGCAATCCGCACAACGAAGGGGGGCTCCATCCCCCCTCTAACCCCCCGGTAACTATGTGGGCTAGTCATGGAAAGAATATAACTCAACCCAACACTTTACCATTCGAGTACCAGTCTATTCCGGTTGGGTTTCATGATATTCAATTAAGATCGGGAAGGATTTTCAAATTAGAAAATCAGAAGCAACCTAGAATGATTGTTGAAGAGAAAGGAGAAGAGGACACTCTTAACCATTCTCTGAAAACTATCACTAAGCAGCCCTTACCCTCTGAATCCTTGCCATCTTCTTCCAACCAACCTCCCTTCCCAGAGAGGCTAGTAATGGAAAGAAGTGAGCCTATTTCTGAGACTAGCTTGCCATCAGAGCTTCGAAATCTTTTCATTAAGATACCTTTGCTTCAAGCCATCAAAGAGATCCCCATTTGTACCAAGATTATTATGGAACTCAGTCTCAAGAAACTTGGGAGGAGGAGATTGGAACCCCAAACCATTCAATTTGTTCGTAGGGTAGCAGAGTTAATGACAGGACGTGTGTCTATGGAAAAATATACTGATCCCGGAAACCTTGTTGTCTCAGTTCAGATTGGTAATGTCCTTGTCTCTAATGTTCTTATAGACCTGGGGGTAGCTATTAATGTCATGACTAAGCAAACCATGGATCAACTTCAGTTATCTTATCTTCACCCTACTCCCACTGTGCTTGAATTAGCATATAGATCTAAAATTAAGCCAGAAGGAGTATTGGATTATGTGATCATCTCATTAGATTCTTGGGAATATCCTATTGATTTCATTGTGCTTCAACCAAAGAACCCAGTAGGAGGACATCCCTTGATCTTGGGTCGACCATGTCTTGCTATAGCCAATGCATATATTGAATGTCGCTCCAGTATATTTGGCATGGAGATTCCAGGAAGAAAGTTACCTTACACCCCCTGCCAGATCCATTCAGGACCTTCAAGATAATTTATGGTTGGATCAAAGCAGTGATGAGGAGACTCAGCCCATTTCCCTTATTCATCAGTATACTAAGTCTTCACAAGAAGATGAGAATCAAGATTTCCTGACTAATCTAGAGACTATGCCTAATTTTGAGCTATTGAGCCAAATTTTCAACCTAGTTTTTCAAGATAATCATGATTCTCATTCTTCTGTACCGCTGCATTTGACCACCCCCTTGAGTACTCTTGAGCCTGATACTACTCTTGTTGAGATTAGCCCCGGTAAATTCTTGCATATTAGTTCAGATTTGGACTCATCTCAGTAGGAGCAGTTTGTGAATTTGTTGCAAAGCCATCTTAGTGCCTTTGCATGGGGCTATGAAGATATGAAGGGTATTCCTCCTTAAACTTGTACACATCATATCTATATTAAAGAAGGAACCCGATTTTTCCGACAACCCCAAAGGCGAATGAATCCAGCCCTAAGAGATATTGTGAAGGAATAAGTACAAAAACTCTTGGATGCCGGTTTTATCTATCCTATTTCTGACAGTGAGTGGGTCTCTCCATTAGTGCTAGTACCTAAGAAAGATGGAAGATGGCATATTTGTATTGATTATCAAGAATTAAACAAAGCCACTCTCAAAGTTTATTTCCCTCTCACTTTCATTGACCAGGTGCTTGATATCCTTGCAGGAAAGAAATATTTTTCCTTTTTGGATGGCTTCAGTGGTTATAACCAGATACAGATTGCACCTGAAGACCAAGATAAAACTACTTTTACATGTCCATGGGGTACATTTTCTTATAGAGTGCTTGCCTTTGGTTTATGTAATGCCCCGACTACCTTTCGAAGGGCAGTCCTGGCCATTTTTGTTGATCTAGAATTTGTAGAAATTTATATGGATGACTTTTCTGTGTTTGGTGATTCTTTTTAGGAAGCTCTCAAAAATATGGAGAAAGTACTTCTTCATTGTTAGGAAGCCCATCTCGTCTTGAGTGACAAGAAATGTAGATTAATGTGTAAAGCAGGAGTGGTACTTGGCCATTTGATTTCTGGTAAAAGGTATCCAGGTTGATCCAGCAAATATTGAAATCATTCTGCATCTTCCTGCACCCAAAACTCAAAGGGAAGTAAGAGGTTTTTTAGGACATGCTGGTTATTATAGGAGATTCATTGAAAATTTTCTAAGATAGCTTCCCCTCTTTTTCGACTTCTAGCAAAGGATAGTGAATTTTCTTGGACCACAGCTTCCCAACAGTCTTCTGAAACATTGAAGGAAAAGTTAGTACATGCACCAGTTTTGAGAGGTCCTAACTGGTCCCTGCCTTTTCACATTTCCTCTTATGCATCAGATTTGGTTATTGGCGCAACTTTAGGACAAGAGGAAAATAAACAATCCTATGCTATTTATTATATTAATAAGAATTTGTCTTCCGTTGAATTAAATTATACAATTACAAAGAAAGAGTTTTTAGCTGTAATTTTTGCAATTAATAAGTTCAGGCACTATATTACAGGATATGAAGTATTTGTACATACTGATCATTTCGTGATTAAATATTTGATGAACAAGCCATTGACTAGCGGTAGAGTGACTAGGTGGTTACTATTGTTGTAGGAATTTAATATTACTATTGTTGATAGACTAGGAAAATCTAATGTTGTAGCAGATTTTCTTTCTAGATTAGATAATCCTGGTGAAGCAACCCCTGTTAATGATGATTATCCAGATGAACATATTTTTTCTATGTCAACAGATTCTCCGTGGTTTGCTGACATTCCTAATTACTTGGTTACTGGGAAAACACCACCTCACTCGTTTGCTCGTGAAAAGCGGAATATTATTCAAAAAAGTATTGCATACTCCTAGATTCAAAGAAATCTCTTTTACACTGGTCCAGATCTGATTATTTGTAGGTGTGTAAGAGAGGAGGAAGTGTTTTACATATTGAAATCTGTTCATGATGAACCTTGTGGAGGCCACTTCACTGATAAGCGGATTGCATGTAAAGTATTGCCTGCTGGTTACTTTTGACCTTCCTTGTTTAAGGATGCCAAATAGTATGTCAGGCGATGTGATATCTGTTAGTGAATGGGCTAGCCTAATCAAACCAATGAAATGCTTTTGTGCCCCCAAGTTATGATCGAGCCGTTTGAAAAATGGGCTTTTGATTTTATAGGGCCAATAAATCCAACGTCATTAAGTAAAAAGCATATTTTGGTTTGTACAAATTTTGTTACAAAATGGGTAGAAGCTAAAGCCTGTTTCTTTTGCTACAAAAAAAGTTGTTGTTGATTTTCTTTTTATTGAAATCTTTACTAGATTTGATGTGCCTAGAGAAATTGTTTTTGACAATGGTCCGTAGTTTATTTCTAATCTGGTACAGGGTGTGATAGAGCAATATAAGATCCAGCACAGGAAATCCATGCTGTATTGCCCGCAAGCAAATCGCCAGGTGGAATCCACAAAAAAAGTGATCGAGTCCATTCTTACAAAGACAGTAAATATGCATTGGAAAGACTAGGCTAAAAATTACCAGAAGCTTTGTGGGTATACAAAACCACTTGGAGAAATAGCACGGGACATACACCATATGAGCTGGTATATGGAAAATAGGTTCTATTACCAATTGAATTCCAGATCAAAACTTTCAGAACTGCAGTTCAGTTAGGACTAGATCTCTCTGAGGCACAACAACAATGCCTTCTCCAATTAAATGAGTTAGATGTATTTCGTAGGGATGTTGTTAAACAAAACATACTAATTCAGCAACAACACAAAAGGTGGCATGCCAATTCTATTCAAAAAATGCAATTTCAACTAGGTGATTGGGTGCTCCTTTATGATTCTAGATTTAAAATTTTTAAAGGGAAATTTCATACATGTTGGATGGGACCTTATGAAGTGGTCTGAGTATTCGAGAATGGAGCAGTAGAAGTTAAAACTATTCATGGACAAAATTCAATATTCTTGGTAAATGGACACAGGTTAAAGAAGTATTTTCAGCCACTTACCAGGAAATATTTTACACAACAAGTCCAACAACAATTCAGGACGGTAGTGGTGAATGGTAATACCACAACCTTTTGAAAACATGAATTATTCTTCTTCTTAAAAAAAAAATACAAAAAAAGGTAAAGAAAAAAACATTTTCCTCTAATTATGAAAATCAGTTCGCTGACATGATTGTAGAAGGATCAACCTGAAAACCAACTTGTTGGCAGGAAGATAAAAAATTTCTAATAAAAAGAAAATGTTGCTTGATCTTTAGATATGCTAGTGACCACCAAGTAAAAGGAGGTTCAACAGAACCAACCTTTATTGGGGTAATTAGCATGGATATTTTTATTCAAATAACGCTTAATTTTTGCTGCAGTTATTTTTCTTGCACCAGTGCAGGAAGACCTTCCAAAAACATTTCTGCCTTTCTTCATATTCTACTTTCGTAATATTCCCTCAGTTTTCTTCTTCAATCCCAGAATGATTAACTTTCCCATATTCTTCTGAATTTACCCTGTCCATTTCGAAAAAAACCCCACTTTACCCTTGAATTTTTTCCCTATCCCACTTCTGTTATCCCCTCTTGTGGCACTATTCCTGGAATCCCTGTAACAAAATTCCTTCCCATTCTGAAATTTCCCTTTTCCCACTTCTTTGTTCCCTCATGAATTCATTGCAGGATCTCGTGCACAAAGAGCAAAAGGATATGCTCTAAAGCATCAAGAAAGGGCGAAACAAATTTCCAGTTTAAGTTGAGGAAGCCATGTTGGAAGTCCAACCTATATTTTATTTAAATTCCCTATTCTTTTTTAGATATTATGTTTGCACTAGTGCAAGCATGTTGTCCTATATTATAATGCAAGCAAAATGGTACCATTAGAATAGCATAATTTAAGCGGTGCAAACAGACCAATGCAAGCATGCACCCTGTTAGAAACATAGTACAATTTTTTCTTTTCATAGTATATGTCATAGGAAAGTGGTCATCATAAAAATTTATAAGAAGTCCTTTCACTTAGTCGATGAGTACTTGTGCTATCATATTAACTAGGAGAAAATTATTTAAAGTACAAGGTGTTTTAAGTTAAGAATCATGATCATTTTTTAATGAATGCTAAGTTTTTTTTTTTTTTTTTTTTTTTTTTTTTTTTTTTAATTATGAAAGATGCAGAAGTGTTAACCATTGCTTGGACATAATTGCCCCTTTCTTCCATAAATCCTAGATGTCCTTCACTCATAATGATTACCTCACCTAGCCATTAAAACGCCACCTCAAGTACCAATCAGGCCCGATCTCAAAGATGCCGTGCATCCACGACTATTTCAGTGGAATGAATGGGTGATAAGATGGAAAGGATGGAGGACAGCTGGATCCCTATCAATAAAAACCATTTTTCTCGGTGTTGCATGTAAAATTCTCGACTATTCATAGTCGTTAAGCAACAATGCCGCCTGTTTGAAGCGAACCCTCGTCTCTCAGTAGGGTAGAACAGATTGCTGAGTATCACAATAGTCTTGCACTATTGCGAGACTCGAGCTTTCTTCAGTTCTTGCAAAAGTTTGATGGGCACAACAGAGAAGTGGTCTTACAGTTTGCTAGAAGTTTAAAAAATGGCCGAGTAAAAATTTTGCCTCTAAAATTTGAAGTTACAGAAGAGTTTGTGGCAGCAGCGACATGCTTGGAAAATATTGGTGAGTAGTGGTTTAAAAATTAGAAACTAGAAAGCAATCGATGGCAATGTTTTGTCGTCAACAAGAAGATGAAGGTGGAAGGAGTTTCGTGCAGTGCCCTACTGGAACAGTGGCAGCACCTCCTTTTCATCCTACAAAAATTTGTAACATGTGAGGGAAGGTACTCTCACACTTTTGTATATCATTTTAGGATGTTGCAACATTTCGAAGCCACCCGTCACATCCGATGGAGGATGAATTTCCCCTATTTTTTGCTTAAGAGCTTGGAAAAAATGGCCAAAGGTTTGTCGGATGGACGAACAGACCAGGCCAACAAGAGGATATATCACCACGGCCTAATAAGGATTCTGGTCCTGAAATAACTAGAAGTCAAAGGCATGACCTGGGAGGCACTGTTAAAACAACTACATAAAAAGACAACTGCTAGAAAGGAGACAAAGGACCCCGCCAACGCAAGCAAGGGCCCGAATAAGAATGTAAAGGGGAGTCCTTGCACCAGTGCAAAAAGGAAACGATCTGAAAAATCAAAAGAAGGAAGGGCCCCATCTCCTAATAATAAGATAGCTAGTGCACCTATTGAAGAGGCTCATTCTATGCCACCAGTACAGGAATGGACCCCCGAAGAAGACAACCTGTCAGTCCTTGTGGATGTAGCAAAATTTGCAGAGGTCAAAGATGACACTCGGTTGGCAGATTTCATTAAAAGGCCCTGGAAAAAGAATAAAGAATCTGATGCAAGCAAAAAAACATAGTCCCCATAGGGCGTTGAATCCCCTCCTGCACTAGTATAATAAGAAGAACCAGTACAAGAAGAAGAACCACAAGAAGAAGAAGCAGAAGAAGAAGAAGCAGAAGAAGAAGAACTAGAGGAAGAATAATTTCCTGATGTAATCATGAGGGATATTGAGGTCCCTGAGGAAGACACAACCCCTGTCGAGACATAAAAAGAAAATATTCGGTAACTCCTGGCAGTCTCCTGCTGCTTAGGTAGTTGAACTAGAGCTTCAAGTGCAGAACTTAGGATAGCTCATAGTGAAAGCATAGGAGGATAAAGAACAAAGTAGAGAAGAATTAACTGCGGAGATTCCGAAAAAGAAAAGATAAGTTAAAGTCTGGAAGTACCGAGCTGTGTAATGTTTCAAGTGACTTAAAAAGGTGACAAAGAAACTAAAGAACATCAGAAAGAAGTCTAAAACATTACAGGCTGATGTTAGTATGCCAGAGCAGGATTGAGCTGGAATGCTCAAAGTTTTGAAGGTTTTTTGCAAAGGTAAAGAGTTGTGTGAGGACACACAAAGTTTAGTGATGGGAGGATGTTAGCCCCCTAACTTTCTCTCTTTTTTCCTTTTTCCCCTTCCTAAATCATAACCATTTACCATTGTTTTACCTCTTTTATACACCCTCATTTTTGACTAGTACAAGCACGGTGACATATTTCGTATAAATTTTATTTTTCATATTTTTAACTTAACGTAGCATTAATTAATCATCTATTACATGATTTCTTACTTTTAATCACTCTTTGTAACTTATCGATATCTCTAGTGTTTATTTGGTAGTTATAGTACTTACCGTGACCGCTGATCCTAGTGCAGGATCAGATCTTGCATCATTTCTAGCACATCAAATCCTTGCAGCTGATCTGAACCTCCTTGATCACCTCCTTTTTTTGAGAAGCTTCAACCACGACAACGAGATCGATCCAAAGGCAACCAAGAACGAATCACCCCATTTTGAGAAGCTTCAACCATAAGAGCAAGATCGATCCAAAGGCAGCGAGGATCCAAACGGTGAAGAACGAAAGCTGGAGATTGGCTATTGCTAGTTTTGCTAACTGTCTAAGTTTAAAGGCCGAAAAGCTAAATTCCATGGTTGGTTATGTAATCGGTTGAATGATCTATTTTGGCCCTTGGCCAAAGATCTATATAATGTAGAATGCAAATACGACTAAGGGAGTTTTTGGATAAAACGGAGACACAGCCAGAGAGGTGGTAACAGGGGGTTGTATTTTCTTATCGCCCGAATCCGGGCTAGACGATCTATTAACGCATGTACTTGTCTTAGTGAATTAATAAAAGGGAGCTCTGCTCATGTTTTATAAATCACATTTCTGTATTTGAGCTAATGAATTGATTGAATTACTGAGCAACGTTTTTATTTAAAGGGGAATGCACTAGTTGGCTAGGGCCCAGCCAACCCAACATGTTTACCCCATTTTCTGTTTCCTATAATTTATGTTTATATTGACAAGTTTGATTTAATTTCAAACACATGCATTCCTGTCTGAATGAAAGCGGATCCGTTGTGTGAAGTAGATAAATTTCCTTTCCTGCACTTGATTTCAGATTGGTTTTCCTTGCTTGGTCCAAGCAAGAGAAATAAACCTGCATTAGTGCATGTTGGTGTGATAATTTCTTTTCTGCAGTTCTATTTGGTTGGTTTTCCTCACCTGGTCCAAACAGGAAAATGAACCTGCACCAGTGCATGTTGATGTAATGTAGCAAGCCTTCTTAGTCTACTTTCCGCAATCTTCTTTCTTTCATTAATGCTTATGACAGGATACATGTATATGGATTGTTTCTTTATTCCTACACTCTGTCAAGATCAGAAACATTCATTTCTATGTGTGCAATTTGATTTAACAGTATAATAGCACTTGCAATAACAAAACACTCATTTTAAGAATTAAATGCTAAGTGCAAGAAGCTTTGATCGGTGCAAGAACTAGTTTCTTGCCACGGGATCTGAGTGCTTTGAACTTGGAAAAGTTCAAGCCCTTGCAGGAAGTAAAAAGCCTTTAGTAAAGACACCACTTATGCCTTCTGCATAAATCTATGTTCCTGCACTAGTGCAAGCAGACTGTGATATTACAGGACAGATTAGTGCAAGAAGGAAATCTCTAAAGGAGCAGGTTTAAGGGCCCATCTGATGAGACTGCTAAGTGTCTCTACTAAAGAAAAACACACACTTAGTAGTTAAACAATAATTAGCTAGAGTGATTTCCCTTTATCTTTAATTCCCTCTTGCAAATGCATTCTTCCTTGTTCCAGTCTTAGATTATTTTGATGGTTCAAGTTGCCCTTTTTTTCTTTTTAGTTTGATTCTGCAAACTTTCCTTGAAAGAAAGTAGGGATTTATATTAGAAAGATTCATATTGTCTCTGGCATTGCCTGTGCTTCATCTCTAAGTTTATGGATGCCCCAGGTTGACAAATTAAGTGTTGAGGAGTTTGATTAAGTGTAATTCCTGCACCCAACACATGGTATCCATTTCTAGCAAGTAAAATATGATGTGTGTTATGCAAAACCTAAAATTAAAATAGTAAATTTTCAACTCACTCTTACAAACTCAATTTAGTACAACAATGAAAATCAATTTTTAGATCTGATTTTTAACCCTTAAATTGTAGAAATAGACCAACTAGTGAGGTCTTTAGAGAAAAACCATAAATTATTGAATCATTTTGGCTATTGATGCATTGATTTAACTCTTTAGGTGTGTTTAGCCAGAGATCTCTCTTACATTTGAGTTATATTGCATTAGATCTACATAATTCCATGGACTAGTGATAAACTCTAACAAATGAGAAATCATAAAAGAGGCCAAACCCTAAAAATATTTTGACACTTTTTGTAATTATTTAGTTATTTACAAAGTCAAATTACTAGATCCAATCATATTATGCAAAATAGACCTAAAATATCTTGTTAAATTCCTCCTTAATGATTTTATTTCTCTTAAAACAAGAGAAATATAGCAAATTGGCTTAGAAATGAAACAAAGAAATAACAAAATTTTCATTCAAATCAAGTTCAACTGACTAGACATGGGAATTAATAATCTAGAAAAATTAAAAGAAAGTGAAATGTATATTTAAAGAAATCAATCTTTGAAACTATAGATTACTTTATAAAAATAAAAAATAAAAATGAATAATAAAAATTTGAAGAGTGATTGGGACATTGTATTTGTTAGTTAACATGAAAACAAATCGTCATCAATAGATGGATCGTATACCAGACGCTTGACAGGGTGTTTAACGTAGGCTTGCAGACTCCTCGATATCCCAATACACTGGCTCCTAGTCATATCCCCTAGTCACAAAGGTGCTAAGGCGTAGCTCTTGAGGGTTAAGCACCGAGCTACCACCATATTAATGTTTTATCAAAATATGTTAATTCATGGATTGGCCGACATTTTGGTATATAGAAGCCCTTGGTCATAGCTGATGAGGCTCATCAATAGGTAAACTATATGGGTCACAATGCCACTCTCCAACTTATTGAAATTGACTTTTCTCACATTTATTTACATATTTTGTTATATTTTGCTTAGTGAGAAGGGTAAAGGTGAGTTGTTGTGTCATGTAGCCTAATACGTATTAAATGCAGGAATTGGAGTAGTTTTGGGTTAATTTAAGTGCAAGAACTCGAGGTGGACAAGCAAGAGAGATTTTAGAAGATTGGTCTCCGTCCTTTACTCCTCACATCATTTGAAGATTCCTCCACCATATATCATCATCTCAGAGTTACTAGTAGCGAAGAAAGCTGAGTTCATTGGCAGCCAAGCCAATGACAGTCAAAGACAAGTTGTTCTCGAGTTAGGGAGGCAAGTCTCCATATTTTTTAGGAAGTTGTTGGTAGCTTAAGTTTGTATAAATAAGAGAGCCAAGGGACTCATTAGGATTCAAATTTTTTATGTTGCCTAGAGGCAATTTGAGTTGAAACATTGTGATTGTTATTTTCTATGTTGTATTTGAGATTTTGATGAAAATGAGAAATTTGACATTGATCCAGCATTGAGTTGATGAGTTGACTTAGAGGGATGAAGCTCTTGGGTTAGGGCTCAACTCTAGCAGCACAAGTTCCTCTTTTTGTATATGTATTCTTAGATTAAGATGATCGTTAGTTGTTGAAATTATTTATGTTTTGTTTAGCTTAACAAGTATTTGAATGATTTCTTAATCTTTTTTCCATTAGTTTGAAGAAGTAGATCAATGGTGTAGTAGTAAGTACTTCATAAAATCTTGTGGCAATGGCATCTTCCTCATCTCCCTTGTGGGATCATGATTAGAGGTCCCCACTATAACAACCCCAAAAACAAAGTTTGTCTTTTGGTTATTACATAGATTAGGTTCCATGCTTAAATAGATCATTGTTTATGATTTCTTGGAAGAACCTACAATTGTTATTTTGTTTCTTAATTTTTCCATAGCTTATAAGGCATTCCATTCCATAGATCTAGCCATCAACAATAGATAGATCAACTTTCTCAAAATTCAACTCATCTTTTCCATGTTGGTATATAGTGATGCATAGATGAAGATGAAAATAGGTTTTGCTGCAGGGATTGTTGATTTGTAGGGAGGAACTCATCTAACCAGGTTCACCTAAGTCTTCTCGACCTTCTGCCAAGGAATACCGGTCCATAGTTCGAATCTCTGTTTTGTAGCCACCATGAAAAACCTCCTTAGGCAAATCCAACCTCCCTAGAGTGCTAGGCTTAGCCTTGGGTAATGTGCACCTTCCTTACACCTTATCTCACTATCATTCATCTCTCCAACAATCCACTATTCTTTCCCTCCTAAAGCTTTCAGATAACTTCCTGAAGAAAACTAGGACATCCTGTAGCAAACTAGGACATCCTGTAGTAGTTCCTGTAGTAGCTACAACTCCTGTAGCAGTCTGTTTGATCTTGTTTTGATAAAAAAATGCTAGAATGAGTAGAGGTTAGGCCCTTATCTTGGATTCCATGCCTATAAGTTCCACCTGAGACCAACTATCCCATGCCTTCCCCCCCTTGCAAGATCAGATATCATAACATAGCATTTACATTTGTGAATGTAGAAATTAAAACTCTTTTTTTGCAAATGCAACATGAGATAGTTAGTGAATGAATTTATGAATCATAAGATGATAGAACAACTTCCCATGTCCAATTAGTCCAAATAGCTAGATGATAAAATGCAACATTAGCTTAATTCTTTTCTGCAAGTAATTTGTGTCATTCTCTAGCTAGATGATTCATGGCATTTTCCATTCAGTAACTTTGATTTCCTAAATAGACAAGCATTTACTTTCATGTATGAAAACTAGCTTTATATTCACTGTTAGTAGTCAGGCTCCTTCTAGACAATAGAAGAATGGTTTGAAACCCTAGTGGTCTATCTCCCTAATTGAGAAGTGACATGAGTAGAATTTTGCATCTGTTGTGCATATAACACTGTCACCTCCAAGTTTGTACGAAACCCCGGGTTGATAAAGTAAAGTTGGTAGCCCTAGGATTTGCAGTATCTTTGCTGCAATACTGAGGCTCATCACTTTTTGGGCCATTTCTGAGGAGGTGTCTCGGTAGATGTAATTTCTGTTTTTCTTTCTATTTTGCATTTAGTCGATAGTTTCAGTTTATGCTTTCTTTCTATTTTTCATTCAGTAAATAGTTGTAATTTATTATTTCTTTATGTTTTGTAAGTGATTATGAAAAATACCTAAAAAAAGAAGAAGACAATTTCTTTCATGCCTCCTAGGAGTAGAAACAAAATACCCCCACACCATAACATAGTCAATCTTCCCTCTTCTTCGATGGCTGTTAGCTTCCCTCTCTTACTGTAGGGGATCTAGAGGACCCTTTAGGTGAACAACTAGAGATCTTTGAAGAACCTATTGGGGAAGAAGAAGAAGAAACCCTTCCACACACTTACGACATGGATGAAAACAAAAATGAAGGTGCTTTTCCCATTAGAGAGACTAATGGAGATGCTAGGATGAAAAACATAAGCCCCTCTTGCCTTCCTCACTTCCATGGATTAACCTTAGAAGACCCTGATACCTTCTTGTTTAAGTTTGTTGTCATCTGCAGAACTTGTGATTATACCTCTGATGACTAGAAGTTGAAGTTGTCCCCATCCACCCTTAAGGATACAACCTTCCACTGGTTCATGGGTTTACTTGGGGACATCATCACTACCTGGGCTCAAATGCAATAATACTTCAATGACAAGTATAAGGACTACTATAGGTCCAAGGACACCAAAGAAGAAATCTTCATAATGACCTTGGGACATAATGAATCCTTGGAAAATTACGAGGAAAAGTTCCAACTCAGCTACAAAAGGGTCAGATGCACCCTTGATCCTGAATCACTCAAGTTAGTCCTCCTTAGAGGGACGAGGGAAGATATCCTAGAAGCCCTAAACATGCTATCTGGAGGGGACATTTATCAACTATCTTATGATGATATCAAGGCAATTTTCAAAAAATCATTCTAGGGCCACCAGAAAGAAGGGTAGGGCTAGTCAAACTTTGGTCAGTTTATCCTCCTCCAACACATCTATCAAGAGTGAAATTGGAAACATGTTGGAGGAATTTAAGAGTGAAATGCTGCATATCCTTGCTTTGCAAATGAACACCATGTAGATCAAGAGGAAGCAGGAGGAAGAAGAGAGAGACTTCGCTGTATTTTTTCCTAGATGCACCAAAAGGCACCCCATAAATGAATGTCCATTGAATGTTATAAAGGTCTGGTCAGTTTGTGAGGAAAACCACTCCAGATATAAGTGACCTTCTCTGCCTGGATTGAAAGTGTTGACACCTAATCTTCATGATTGAGAATTTTATGTAAATAAATAAATTGGGAAGGTGAACAGTCATCGGGAGATGAACTGAACAATCACTCCCTATTGTATATAACAATGGGTTACCTATGGAATAATAGACGAATCAATTGTTTTCTTTGTTGAGTTACTGCCTGGCCTGACATGGTATCAAAGCCAACTCTTTTTTAGCCTTTGTGTCCCTTATAACTCCCTGTTTGCTCTCCATATAGCTGAGCAGGTTCTTCATAAAATTCGCTGCCCCACGGCCTGACTGTTCATAAACGTTTAAAAAAAGAAGGGGCGTCATTGCACCTGCACCTCCATTGCATGAATTGCATTCACCTGATTACTCTATCCTGTCTGACTGTTCAGCGCTCTCATTGATTTATAAACGTTTCTGACATGGTACCTGTGCCTGACATGGTATCAGTGCATACTATGACTCTGTGGATCCCCAGCATCTCCCGCTCGCTGTAGGTTCTATCGAGCAGAAACAGGACTCCCACCTCACTTTCACGCGGAAGTATGTCCAGCGCTTGCGGACCCTGGTCTCAGAAGTAGGATGGTTAATGTTGTCTCTGTCTGCAGAATGCATGCACTGTGAAGTTATATCAAATACCTTCGTATTAACATTGTTGTTCATCGATGAAACTCTGGATTGAATTTTCTTAAAGGCAATGTGATGAATAGAGCATGTGAACAGTGTGGTTTGGTGTATGCATTAAAGCCAATCTAATATTTGTTCATTTGTTTTATAACTTGTGACCGCCATTTTTATAAGAACTCTTTTTGAGCTAGTTCGACTTGCCGGATTCTGGTAAGCTGGTGCGTCTAATGGGAGTTGGGGACAGTTCTCTGGCGTAGCGAAAGCGTGGTGCAGCTGTTGTGGCGCAGCGGAAGCACTCTCTGGCGAACTGACACGTCGCTATAATCCAAAGTTTGGTATCACATTCCTAATTAATTCTTTTCCTTTTGCCGTTGCTCGAGGTCTGGATAATACAGTAATATTAAAAATTGTTTGAATGGGATGCGTTACTCCATGATTAAATTGAAGTTCGTGGCTGTGTGTTGAACGCTTTGGGGGATTGAACGCTGTTAAACGCTGCATATTGATATGAACTGTGGGTTTTGGCTTCGTGAACACTAATTTTCAGACACGGTGAACACTACCTGAAGCAAAATTATGATAGTACATGAATAGAGTTTGAATGGTGGTAAATTAAAAAAAAAAAATCAGCATATACTCTGAAGTTTTTTGTGGTATATACTGGAAGATTTTTAACACATGAAATTGTTTTGAGCCCCTTATTTTTGGTACGTTGACTGCATGGTATTGGCATCCATATTGGTATATAAGGAAGAGATTTGAAATCTTTTGAGAATTCCTTTTTGAGTACATTTTACTATATATCAGCAGAAGTATTTTTTTTTCTATCAGCAGAAGTTTTCTTTACAGAATGCATTCAATCATCTCTATGGTAAGAATAGTTCTCACTGGCAAGGAAAACTATCCTGATTGGTCCCGGATGATACAACACACCCTCATCGTCAATGGGTTGTGGAAAGGAGTGTGTGTCGGAGAAGGAGACAGTGACCCAGAAAAGCCTACCTCAGAAAGAGAGCTCGCGATTTGGGAAAACAAGAACAATAAAGCTTATGCATTAATCGCAACATCTATAAATAAAGAGGTGAGTCACCATATTTCATCATATTCAACTGCCTTTGAAGCTTTACAAAAGCTGAAAGAACTCTATGACCCACATTCTGCACTTGAAGTCGTCCAACTCATGATTAAACTCTTCACTCTTGAACTGCAAAATAATGATCCTCTTGCTCTTGCATCTGAAATAAAGTCTATAATGCATGATATCAAATCCACTAAGGTTGAGCTGGATATCCCTCTTATTTCTTTTCTCAAGGCACTTTATCCTACTTACTCCAATTATCTTGAGTCTTTGCAAGAAAATGGAAATCTCAAGGATGTAACCTTTGACTCTCTTGTGAAAAAGTTTGTTGAAAGAGAAAAAGCTTTTGGAAAGAAGACCACCCCTAAGTCTTCTGAAGAGACTGTGTGCCTTTCTCATAAAGAAAAACATCCTGCTCAAGATTCTACAAGAGGAAGAGGTGGACGAAGAGGAAGAGGAAGATATTTCAGAGGCAGGGGGTAGACATTTTCAAGGAGAAAAGGCAGATTTACACTGTATTCGCTGCAAAAGAACTAGATCACATGATGCATCCACATGAAAGCTACCATGGGACAAAATTGAGCAGAGAAGAAACCAACAGAAAGGTAAAACTGATGATACAGACAAAGTTAAAGAACCTGAATCCACTCACTATGTTGAGGCACAATGTAACATTGGAGTAAATGAAGATTTGTTTAATGCTTCACTTTCTTCCCTGGAAAAATGATTGGCTGCTTGATTCAGGAGCAACCTGTCACATGACTCATAGAAAAGATTTTTTTAAAGATTTCACTGACAATGTTGATGGAGTAGTATACTTTGCAGATCAGTCAAAAATCAAGCCATCAGGGCTTGGCATAATCAGGCTTAAACTGCCTGGTCTTCCAGACTTTCTTCTCGATCATGTTCTATATCTCCCACAACTCAAGAGAAACTTGTTGTCCTTGGTCCACATCCGCCAGCAAGGTAACTCCATTCATATGTTTGCTGGCAAGCTTGAGGTAAGAAAAGCATCTGATCACTCACTTGTCATGAGGGGAATAGAAGAAGAAAGGCTTCTCAAACTGCAAGGAACATCTGCTCATGCACAACATTTCTCATACATTTCTCATCATGAAGAAGGTACACTTCCATCAAGTTTATTATGGCATGCTAGATTTGAACATTTAAACTATGACAGTCTCCATTTATTGAAGAAAAATGGTGTTGCTGGTTTGCCTACAATTCCTAGAAAACTTAAGCAATGTGATGCTTGCATTCTAGGAAAGCATAGTAAACAGTCATTTCATGACTCACATTCAAAAGCACATAGGAAGCTTGAACTTATTCATTCAGATTTATGTGGTCCAATGCCTGTTCCTTCTGCAAATGGAAATAAATATATCATGACATTTATTGATGACTACACCAGAATGTGTTGGGTTTATTTATTGAAGAACAAATCTGATGCTTTCCTAACATTCAAGAATTTCATAAATGGATTGAAAATGATGCACAATCTCATATTGGGTCTATTCGCACTGATAATGGAAAAGAATATACATCAAATGAATTTGAACACTATCTTCGCCAACATGGGATTAAACATCAAACAACTGTGCCTTATAATCCCCAACAGAATGGTGTAGCTGAAAGAATGAATAGAACAATCTTGAATATGGTACGATCCATGCTTTTTTTCAAAAATGTAAAGATAATGTTTTGGGCTGATCCTGTTCTATGTGCTGCATATATAAAGAATAGATGTCCATCTAATGCTATAAGAAACAAGACTCCTTATGAATTGTGGTATGGACATGTTCCTTCGGTAAAACATCTCAGAATTTTTGGTTCCACCTGTTATGCTTTGATACCAAAGGTACATAGAAACAAACTTGGTGGTAGAAGTCGTAAGTGTATCTTCCTGGGGTATTCAATACCTCCAAAGCATACCGCCTCTATGATGAAGAAAATAAAAAGTTTGTTATATCTAGAGATGTAATTTTTCTTGAATCATCCAAATCTGACAATGTTGTTGAGCGGTAACTTGATCGCTTGGATAGATTCGCAAAAATGAAATCATTTCAAGATATTGATGAATCAGATTCCACATCTTGAAGGGGGGATTCCTATACTAGATCAACATGTGGAATATTCTTCTGAAGAATATCTCCCCCGTCTGAAACTCCAACAACGGATGATGCTTTAAGTGATGTAATTGATAGAATTGGGAGACTCAATCTTGATTCACTCCCAACTCAATCCACAGAGCAGCCTGGACCATCTCAGAAAGGTCCCCCA
>APFE031473931.1:0-15227 GCA_000404065.3 Pinus taeda
CTCTACCCGTCTCTCACTCCCTCCCACTCTCTCTCCCTCTCCTACTCTCCCACTCTCTCTCTCTCTCTCCCTCTATCACTCCCTCTATCTACCTCTCTTTCTCCATCCGCCTCTCTCTATGTCTCTCTCTCTCAACCTTTCTCCCTCTCCTACTATCCTTAATTACCTTTCTCAATTTCTCCTTCAAAACAACCCTCCCAAGCTCGATATGTCTTTCCCTCCCTACCCTTTTCTCTCTCCCCCTCAATCCCCCTTTCTCTCTTTACCTTGTCTTTCATCCTTCCCCTTTCTCACCCTTTCCTCTCTCCTCCAATTTCTCTCTCCCCCCCTTCCCCCACTTTCTTCTTTACCACTCTCTTTCCCTCTTTCCCTCCCTCCCTCTCTCTTCCTATGCCTCCAATCTCTCTCTTTCTCTCTCCCCCCTACTATCCAAGCCTACCTTCAATTTTCCTTCAAAACAACCCTCCCAAGCAATGTATCTCTTCTCCTCCCTCGCTCCATTTTTCTCTCCTTACCCCTTCTTCCTTGTACCCAATCTCTCTCCCCTTGTAGCTTTGGGCTCTCTCTCTCCATCTTCCCCTCTCTTCTTCCCCCCTCTTTCTCTTCCCACCACTCTCTCTTTTTACCTCTTGCTCCCCATATTTCTATCTCTTTCTACCCCTCCCAACCTATTCCTCATCTACTTCTATCTCTCTCTCTCACACATGTACACACTTACTCTCTCCTCTTCTCTCCCTCTTCTTTTGTTTTCCCACTTTCCCTTCCTCACTATCCCCTGCCTTTCCCTCTTTACATTTATCTTCTTTCATCTTCATCTCTACCCCTTTCTCTTATCCTCTTACCCCCTCTCTCTCCTCCCCACTCCCCATTCCTCTCTAAATTATAAATATAATTAAAAATTATTAAGTTATTTTATAAAATTCACATGAAAAAATACATGAAAATATTCAAAATTACAAACACATTTATATCACAAATAAATTTATAAATTTAAAATTTATGTCAAAATTCATGTTAGAATTTATATTTTCAATCAAAATATATTGTTTTTGTTAATCATTTTGTATCTATTAAATATCTTTTACTTTAAATAAATTTCAAATTTCTTTTTAGATCCCAAAATATAATGCATCTATCAAATAATTAATTAAACTTTAAAAACTCCACAAATCATATATTCTATATTCAAAACAATACAATGAAATATCTTCAAAATAGTGTTTCTCCTAAATAAACAAAATATGAATTAAATATATTAATAATAGATATTATTTAAAATTAAATTTAATTCCATTACACTAAACCAATAAATTAATTATAAGATAAAAAGAAATTATAATAATAATAATCCATAGAGACCTTGAATAAACATTTACTTGTAGTGAGTCACCATAAAATCTTAGATCCGTGATTTGTGAATAAAAGAATTACAAATAAAAATAAATACGGTGAAGCAAAGTTGTTTCTTCCTCTACTAAAAAAATTACTTTTCTAAAGGCGGTTTCTTGATTTTTAAATAAAAAGACACGTATAAATAACTAAAAAAACACTTTGCTAAGAGCAGTTTCTTGATTTTTAAATTAAAAACACTTATAAATAACTATTGACTTTTAAATATCGTAATACATCGACATAATGTATAAATAACTTTTCACATTTGAAGATTGAAATAGATTGAAACCCATTTTGAATAAGATGAAAAAATTGTAAATGGAAAGAAAGATATCGTAATTAATGACACCAAACCAAATGCCATAGAATTTTTATCCTTCTACTTAGGAATTTGTTTCATGCTATTTATGTGAATTTATTTATATAACAACAATGGACAACTAATAATGATAGTATGATGTCTTGATCTGATCGAAAGGTTACAAGAATCCATCTACATTGGCCAAGATTTTGACCCAATAATTAAAAAAAAAAGAAATCCGTGATGGTGTGCATGCACCTCATGGGGACATTCTACTGAAGCGAACTATTGCCTCTATTGCAACTACTGCATTGGTTCGTCCCCTTCATCCAACTCGTCTGCTACTCTCACTTAATTTTGCACAACCAACGGTTTGATTCGCTCTCCATGGAAAGCATGGAAAGCTCCTTATTTATTTCATCGTCTCCACAACAGCTATGCTTTTTTCAATTTACTATTTCCCAGAACACGTCATGTCCGTTTTATGCACCTGCCATCCCACACTCTCCGCCATGTTTTCCGGTTTAAAGTGCTTTCTCTGTGGTCACCACACTCGTAGATACCCATTTTCAAATTCGGAGTGGCGTTGTTGGGCCATGTAGAATTGACTTTAAATTTGTTAAAGTCCGTGAACTATATTATAAATTTGGCATTATATATGAGTGGCAAAATTTATTAATCTAAATGCAAATTAGAAATATTCTAATTATAAATATAGTAAAATTCATTAACCATAAATTTAATATTAAAATACTAAAATTTGTTAACCATCCTTGTGATATTAGTAACTTAATTATCTATTTGAGATCAACAATTTTGCAAGTTAGTTATTAAAAATTAATGTAACAAAGTAAGTAAGGAACACATTACATTTTTAAGCTTTATATTAAATATATTAATCACATGTCTAAATAATATACTTATTCAATACTATATATATAACTAACAATGCTGAAAATTTTGACCTTTTAATTCTAAAAGAATAAAATCCACATCAATTAAATAATTTATCTCAAATTTGTTTTTTTATTATCATTATTTATTTCATTTTTATTTCTTTTAATTTGAAATTTTATATTATTAAGATATACATATAAATTATATTTAAAATTTTACATACTTTGACAAGGAATAGTCATTGTAGCAGTTGTTTCTTGTCTATTATTTAGTTATTTCTAATTGATTATAGTATTTTTTGTGAGCAAATTATTGTCATTTACTATAGTGAATGTATGGTTAATCAAAATATAAAGATTTTTATATGTTAATCAATAGCTTTATCTAATATAATTTTTCATGCTTCAACTAATACATTCTCAATGCTTTAAATGGAAAAATATTGCTCGTTATCTCAAAGCTTCATTAGCTTCATAATCTTGATTCTAACTATAATATCACTAATTTAGCTTACAATCCTTTTGTGACCATCACAACCATCATGTAAAAGAAACTAAGTAAAGGGGAAGATATTCCCACAAGGCACACCAAAGGGCCTTTGTAACACATAGAGAACCCATGTATTTACATTGAAGGTAATTCCATTGATATCCTAGAATTTTGGAAATATGTAATTGAATAGCAATAGGAGCATTGAAGAAGAATATATGCAATTTACCATGAATTATACTTGTGCCCAAAGCTACCATAAGGTATTCTAGTACCTATTTGGAGGCATGAGCTTCTCCTACTATTGGTGCAAACATAAGAAGAGTTTCATCTACAAATTGTTGATAAAATGCAATTTGATCATCCCCGTGAAGTTCCATACCCCTAGTTTTGTTTGAGGGTACCATAACCTTAATAGCTCAACTCATTCCTTTTTCCCATTAATAAGAAGTAGGATAATGGGTCTCCTTGTCTAATTCCACAAGGTGGACTAAATGTTGAGGAGGGTTGTCTATTAATGAGAATCAAGAAGAAAGCTTTGGAAATAAGAGAGATAATCTAATTTATCTATTTTTCAGAAAACCCAAAGGTGAATAGGATGTCATAGATGTATTGCTAGTTGAGTATATCAAAATAATTGGGCATGTCAAGCTTAATGTCCATACTCAAATTTTGAAATCTTTATAGATTGAATCAATTCATGGGCCAAAAGGATGTTATAAAGGATCTTTCCACCTTCACCATAACTAGATTTCTCCTAGAAGATGAGATTTTACATTCTTTGTCATGTCTTCCTTAGGAATACGTGTGAAGGAGGCGTTATTGTGTTTGTGAGTATTGGGGATGTTATGAAAAATAAGTAAAATATTGATAGCTAAATGAATGAGAGAAGAAAATAAAATTATTCCATTTATCCATGTTTTAACATCAACATCATAACACAGTTTCAACCCTAAAACACAATTAGGTCTTGAAGTTATAGTGAGATGTTAACATTGAAAAGGAATTGACAAATTACTACTAATATTTTTCTCACTAAAACAAAAAGGTATTTAAGGGATTCTATTGAAAGAATTACATAGAACATCCCCAGTTTGATTACTTAGAAGCACAACAAAGCCTTTCTCATGCAGATATCAATTCAAGACATGGAACTAGTAGCCATTTAAATGTTAAAAAAAAAACTCCTATACTAGATGGGTTTACCTATACCAGATGGCTTTACCTCCTCCTCCTCATCCACCGTGACTTCCTCCTCTTCCTTTCTTGAAAACTTAAAAATAAAAATAAAATTGCATATGATTTCATCCTCTTTATTTAGAATACTTATTGAGTCATTCTTTCCTCCTCAGAAAACTAAAAAAAAAAATTAAAATTGTATATCATTTCATTGTCTTTATTTAAAATACTTATTGATTCATTATTTACCGTGATAATTGAGATATATACATGGTAATGTAACAAATAATATGTGAAAAGAAAATCCCATATAAATTAGTAATTATGAGAAAAACGATTTAATTTATAAAAAATTGTAAATTTTATATAAATAATATGTAAAACTATTAAGAAACCACAAAAAATCAATATTTATTCTGAATCTCTAGTACTATTTAAAATCAATAGATTAATTATATAAAATCTTTAAGAAATAAAACAAACAACAATCTATAAATATAAGTAACATTCAAACACAAAACACAAGGAAACTTCAGAAAACTTCAGCTAATCATAAGCATTACCATAGAACACCATTGTTCTACTACAATAATAATATTACAATCTCGCATATCTGGTCTCAAATGTAACTACAAATATGTTCCTCATGATTAGACCAAATCAGGTTACGGTGGATGAAACACAAGATTACAAAAACAACAGTATGCCGTTAATCCCTTCGCTCCTAATGTATACGTGTATTTCAATACCTTCTCTGTGTTTCAACTAATTGATCACGATTTCAACTAATTGTAGTTAGTCAGGTTTTACTCTTATCTTTGTTTATTTCGCAGAAGCAAATTTAATTGGCTGGGGTGAGGACTAATTGTAGTTGAGTGGGAGGACGGACGAATATTGATGATGAAGTGCTCAGACTTTCCAATGTGTGAACAAAACTATAATGGAACCCGAAAAGTATCAATAAGTGTGTCCTATAAATGCAGAAAACAAGGCCTACCTTGGCGTCCTATATGTTATTAAAATATTGATTATTTTTAAGATCTTAACCCTACGATTTATGTTGATTATGTAGTAGTATAGGTGTTGTGTAGGGTGGGAAAATATATTTATGTGCTGAAAGTTCATCTACTCCAACGACATCTTCCTACTCAGATCAGATCATATAATGAGATGCCGATATCGAATAGCCGGGCAACATGAAATCGGTTAAACATTCCAACCATTTTCTCCGATCTTGCTTGCAAGGCTAAGGAAGGATTCGATCTCGTGTGGGTTTGGACGAATTAAACGAAGATGGAAGATTATCTCCTCCGAGGATGAGATGAGTTCCAAACATTGCCTATGTTTTACATACTGGGCCACCATACAGCTAGTGTATTTTCCTTGAAATCTATCGAATAATTGAATAGTTCTTGTGCACGAAAGATGGTGAAGATTTGAAATTTATAGATGCTTCCGCCTCTTTTTCCATGGATAGAAAAAAAATATATATATAAATATACCTCCTTTAACATAAAAAAGAGAAAGAAATACCTAATTCTATGTACTCATACGAATATACATTAGGGCACGACTTTCACTCCCATTTCTTAACTCTCGGCTTTCACTCCGACCTTTTAGGCGTTTCCTGCGAAGTCATCCATCATAATTATTTCTATTTTACGGAAGTCCCCACTCCCACTTCTTTCAACATAAAAGCTTTTTCAGCCCACTCATTTTTCCTAATAACCTAATTGATGCGGTGATTAATTATTCCAGAAGGAACTTATTATTTGTGTTTATGTCATTTTCTAAGTGAATAAATTAGATAACCGTTAATTTCTTACACATTTGAATTTCCATTATTTTTCGAGTTTGTAAGACTTTTCAAACCCTATATGTAAAAGTAAGAATTTAAAATTTAAAATAGATTTTAAAAAATGATGAAAAGTTAAAACAAAAAATCAGAAAACATAAAAAGGTACTAAAACTTTATATATTAGAAAAGTGTTTTTAATTTAAAATAAGAGAAAAAAGATGGTAATTTTGTTTACAGATATAGTGGTAGACGATTTGCCGGATAAGCTACCTCCCAAGAGGAGCATTAGTCACCATATTGATTTCATACCAGGAGCCAACTTACCGAATAAGGCAGCTTACAGAATGAGCCCCAAAGATAACGAAGAAATCAGAAAACAGGTGCAGGAGCTATTGGATAAAGGATTAATCAGAGAAAGTTTGAGCCCATCTGCTGTACCAACAGTTCTCGCCCCCAAAAAGGGAGGAGAATGGCGGATGTGCACTGATTCCAGAGTCATCAACAAAATCACCATACGGTACAGATTTCCGTTACCACGTATGGATGATATGATGGACTGTCTGAGTGGGGCAGCTTACTTTTCTAAGATAGATTTAAAAAGCGGATATCACCAAATACAGATACGTGAAGGAGATGAATGGAAGACAGCTTTTAAAACGAATGAGGGCTTATATGAATGGCTGGTCATGCCGTTCGGTTTAAGTAATGCGCCCAGCACCTTCATGAGACTCATGAATGAGATGCTAAAGGAATATATAGGGAAATTTGTAATTGTTTATTTGGATGACATACTAATTTTCAGTAAGACACGAGAAGAACACCTCCGGCATGTGCGTAGAGTGCTTGAGAAGCTACAGCAGAATAAGTTATTGATCAATCTGAAGAAGTGTACGTTTTTGCAGAGAGAACTGATTTATCTGGGGTTTGTGATAGTAGAGGATGAATTAAAAATGGATCCGAAGAAAGTGACAACAATCGTGAATTGGCAGTCACCAAAGAATTTTTTCGAGGTACGAAGTTTTCACGGATTAGAAAGTTTTTACAGGAAGTTTATCAGAGATTTTAGCAGAATCTGTGCTCCAATGTTGGAGACCATCAAAAAGGCCAGCCAACCTTTTCGATGGACAGAAGCGGCAGAAAAGAGCTTTCAGCTATTGAAGAGGAAAATAATGGAAAAACCGATTCTTAGGCTACCAGACTTTCAAAAACTATTTCAGGTACGTTGTGATGCAAGTGGAACAACAATTGGTGCTGTGCTCAGTCAGGAGGATAGACCCGTGGCGTTTTTCAGTGAAAAACTGAATGATAGTAGGCAGAAGTACTCCTCCTCCAATAAAGAATTCTACGCAGTGGTACAGGCAGTAAGACACTGGAGGCATTACTTGCTGGGAAACGAGTTCGTGTTGTTCTCAGATAATTCTGCATTACAGTATGTAATGCAGCAGCATAAACTTAATCATAAACACGCCAAATGGGTGGAGTACTTACAGAGCTTTAATTTTTTACTGAAGCATATCAGTGGGCAAGCGAACAAGGTAGCTGACGCGTTGAGCAGAAAAGCTTTATTATTGCAGGAAAGCACTGTGCAGGTTTTGGGATTCGAACATTTACGGGATCTATATAAGACAGACCCAGATTTTAGAGAAGCTTACGAAGTGTGCCAGAATCCTTTAATAAGAGGAAACAATCCTTGGTTGGACTATAATATACAGGAAAAATTACTTTTCAAGGGAGGACAACTGTGTATCCCCAACTGTTCTATGAGGGAGAATATCATACGTGAAAAACACAGTGGGGGATTGGCTGGACACTTTGGTATTGACAAGACTTTGGAGCAACTTAGTCACTTTTACTTTTGGCTGAGAATGAGACGGGACGTGCAACGTTTTGTGACTAAGTGTAAGGTGTGTCAACTAGCGAAAGGACATAGCCAGAACACCGGACTATACACGCCATTACCCATTCCAGGTAGACCTTGGGATTCTGTGAGTTTAGATTTTGTATTGGGACTGCCGAAGACACAGAAAGGGTACAATTCGGTAATGGTAGTGGTAGATCGTTTTTCGAAAATGGCACATTTTGTACCTTGTCGGAAAACTAGTGATGCTACTTACATGGCTCACTTGTTTTTTAACGAGATTGTCGGATTACACGGGTTACCAGCAACCATCCTATCAGACAGAGACGTAAAGTTCACTGGACATTTTTGGCGGACTTTATGGAAGAAAATGAACACCCAATTAAGCTACAGTTATGCTTACCATCCGCAGACCGATGGGCAAACAGAAGTGGTGAACAGAAGTCTAGGAAATCTGTTACGCAGCTTAGTCGGAGAAAATTCTAGAATGTGGGACCGAGTGCTGGCGCAAGCAGAATTTTCTTACAACGATTCATCGAATCGTAGCACGGGTCTCAAGCCCTTCCAGATTCTTTACGGTATGAACCCTCGAGGAGTGCATGAGCTTCGGGATCTTGGTTTACAAGAACGACGGAGCGCGGATGGCGAAGACTTTGCAAATGCTATGCAAGATTTACATGAACAGGTCAAGGCAAAGTTACAGGACAGCAGCCTGAAGTATAAGGAACACACAGATCAGAAGAGGCGAGAAGTTCATTTTGAGGTAGGGGATGATGTTCTGGTACACTTACGCAAGGAGTGGTTTCCTAAAGGTACGTATAACAAATTGAAATACAAAAAAAGAGGACCTTGCAAGATCTTGCGGAAGTTTTCAACGAATGCCTACGAAATCCAGCTACTACCTGGAGTAGGCATATCACCTATCTTCAATGTGGCAGATTTGTTTCCGTATTCAGGCGAATTGTTGGAAGAAAAGAAGGATGAACCCAGACAATCCACGCGGAACACCCAGGAAGACAGAGACAGTTGGAAGAAATAGATGCCTTATTTCCAACCTCCTGAGATCGAAGGCATCCTCGAAACTCAGGTAGTTAGGCGTACTCGGCGGAAAAATTATTTTCAGTACCTGGTCAAGTGGAAGAACTGTCCAATTGAGGACAGCTCATGGCTTGATGCCAGACAGATTGAACGAACAGGGACAACAGTGGAAGAACTCATGAACAGGAGTCATGATCTTTTCTCACCCCGGGAGCCTGGTGCAGGAGCATCCAGCTCACAGTGACGAGGCAGAAAGACTCCAACCAAGTTCACGAGCGGGACATAGAATTGTCAGATTCTGCTGGAAATAATTTTTCTTTTTATTTTATTTTTACAAGTCAGAAACAGTTGAATGATTTACTTTCCAGTTAAATTTATTATTAGTTTCATTGTCAGTAGAAGGGTAGTTTCTGTAATTATGAAAAATAACTATTAATTGCTTTTACAAGTCTTAACATATTTGAACAGTTCCAGTTACAATTAGGAACATAAACATGTAACTGATTTTGTAACAGAAAGAGTCAAACTGCCAGCCTAACTGCATACAGAGGCTATAAAAGCAATGCATCCATGTAAAGAAGGGGTTCTTTTTCCAGATAGAAAATAAGCTGAGAAATTGGAGAATAAAGAAATTATCAAAGCATTCAAAGTATCTGAAGAATATTGTCCATCTATTATTTCCAGAGTTATTGAATTAATCTTCCACGCATGATTACTGATATTTCATATTTCTGTAAATTAAATGTAACATTCTGACTGCTGAACAATTATGAACTGAAATCTAAAACCAGTATCAAACAAGCACACAGGAGTATAGTCGAAGAGTCACGATTACAAAAGCGATACCAGCATACAAGCAATTATTCCAGTACAAGAGTCAAGCACCAGCGACGAACCATAACGATAATTGAAGGCTACAGGTACCCAACATAACATTTCCTTTTCCTTCCATTAAAAACACAGTTTACATTTGTATTGCTAGTAACATTACGACACAGCCGAAAGAAAACCAAAGAGTAAAAGACCCTTAAGGGTTACAGAGATTGTCTTCGTCAAAACCAGATCAAAGTTCACGCAACCATTACAGACAGACAGCGGAAAGACGAAACTCTCGTTAGGGTTTGACTACAGGCAAACGAAAGACGAAACCCTCATAAGGGTTTGAATATATACTTAAAGCCAGATTTGTTGAAGCCATGTCGCAGACGTGAACACGTTCCATACAAATGATGGTAGACAAGAAAGCTAACAAACTCAAACAATAACTTAACAGGCATATCATACGAGTAACAGAAACCTCGAGTCAGGTTAACAAAGTAGGTTCCAGGCTTACCAACTTTTAAGCCACCAAACATTGTGGAAGACGGAGACGTGCGCCCTCCAGGCCACTGTAGGAGACCTGCAACCAAGCAACAGAAACGAGTCAGGGTTTGTCATATCTGGAAAAGCGAAACCCTTGAACAGAGATACAAAACCAGAAAAATAGGAACAGAGACCAGTTGAAAAGGGGACCTCACCTGGAGACCGCGTGAGGAGTGACCATAAAGTCGAGCCAGGAGTCGCCACAGCAAGCTGAAGACCAGAGGAGCCGTCGGGTTTAGAACCAGGACAAAAAAGACAAATGTTGAAACAGAGAATGACTAAATACCTGTAGCAGAGGTTGTTCAAGTGTTGCCATCGTTCCTGTCTGAACAGCGGAGCATCACCAGCATTCGTAACCCCAGAAATCAGTGTCAAGACACAGACGAGAACCCCAGACCAGAAGTATAATAGCATACACCGAAATGGAGCAAAATCAGTCGAACCCCAGCAATAAAACAATTGACAACCACAGCAAATAGGACCGATACCAGAACTTGGATTTGTTCGTTCAAAACAGAGTAGCCAAGCAAACAAATAACTTACCCGAATTTAAAGTGAGCACCCAGAGCCGAACACAGTCAATGTGCCAAGGATTATAAACAGGTAAATGCGCAAAAGAATCCTCCGTCCACAACCAGAACGAATACAATATCAACTTACAATCACTGAACTGTGTTACAGAACCAGAAAAGGTCGAATACAACACCACCGAGAATATCTCATTGTGCAGAGCTCGAAACCCTCAGAGCGAAAACAGAAATGACCAGAATAATCGGGAAACTGAGTTAGGGTTAGGGTAATATCGGTCACCGAGGCGGAAGGACTGTGCATTAACGCCAACAATTAATGTTCAGCTACCAATTATCGAGCGCGGGAAGGACCAACACCGACTGCAACCACGTAAGCATCGAAGTGGCACCTATAAAGTGTAAAGTGTAACGACAGCGTGGGCTGGGTTCCATCAATTTCACTAGGGTACAAAACGTTGTTGCAGAACATTTTGCATAAGGGGTATTGGAAATGTGCATTTTAAGACCTTGAAAGCACAATTGACTGCCTAAATTTTCAATTCAAATATATTTATAAATCTATTTTCTTAGGGCTTAAGAAACTTGATGAACCACTTAAAAATGTATCAATTGGGTCTAGTGCTCTTTTTTTTACCTAAACACCCCCTCTCTTGCCAACATATGAAACAAATTCTTATTCATCAGTGGTACATCATAGAATCCTTCCCCATTGATGGTCCATGATCATAATAGAGGTTTTCTTTTCTCTTCTTCTCACATAGTTTAACTAATAGAAAAAAATGGCCTTTTTCACATAAGTTTTTTTTAGCTAATTTGAATCAAAGAAAGATCACAATATTTCTTGAAATTGTATTGATGGATTCTAACGAAAAGGTCAATTCCTCCATAAGCAAGACGTACCTATTTTTTCAAATAATCTTTATATAATGTTTATTCTATTAGAAATAATATTATTTATATTTAGTGTTTTATTTTTAATGATGGTACCTCCGAAATATCCTATTCCTTTAATATTCCTTCTCTTTGTTAAGGGTGATTCATAATACAATAATATTCAATTATAAATTAGATTCGCTAAATACAAAATGGTATATTCTATATTTATATTAACTAATTTATTTTATTATTATAATCTTATTGATAATTAATATTAAAAAAATATTATTGATTTATTATTGTTGTAAAATATTTTTAGTGTTGATGCAAAGACTTAATCCTAGTTGAAAAATACCATGAATATACAATATTTTTTATTATTATTAATTAGCGTAGCTAATTATTATAAAATTTCAAGAATAAGTTGATATGTATAGAGAATATCATGCATAAAAATATTATGCACAATATTTTATATTTTGTTAGCGTACCATGTAATAATAGACTTTCTCTAATAATTTGAATTAGGATTTGTTATGCAAGATAATGATAATTGCAAGGATTGTTTCAATATAAATTGATGATAAGTAATCACTTCTAGGTAAGAGAAATAAATAAGTGATTCACGCCTCCATAGTAATTCTTTAGAACGAGAAATTATGGAGATTAGTTGGTCCATATTAAGCATTATAATTATTGAAACAAGAATATAATTTGAAGTACAAAAAAATTATGTTCGCTTCAATTTTCTTGGATTTTGTAAGCTTGTGATACATTTTCAGTTATAGTGGAGTAGTTACCTTTGTTTTATCCTACATAATCTCACATAAAATATACTAATAGTCATGTGAGTCGTTCCATTACATATTCTTTTCAAAGTTTAACTAATTGGTACCAACTAAACTGTTTAACTTGATAAATTTGGTTCTCATATTCAACTTAAAGATAGGGAACAAAGTATATCCATTGACAACATATACCAAAATATAAAGATGTCGAAAAGAAAAATTTAAATACTGTCACTGAAGTCTACTATGCATATTCAAGAAAGTCATAATGTTATTGCGAACAAATGGTTGTATGCACAACTAGTTTATATGGTTATAAGTCAAGTATATTTGGTTTAATTTATTGTTCCTCCACATTTAAGGTATGTTCTAAATTATTTATTATAACAAGGTTACTATATGTCAATTTCAAGTTGCAATTTAGGTAGAAACGTGTTTTATATTTTATGTTTTACTTTGAAATTGCTAATTTTTAAATTTAAAAACAAATAAATGTTATTTTAAAATTTAGTTTTTAATTTTTTTGCTTTGCCATCAACCATTCAGTATTTCTAACTTCAAAATTGTCAATCTTTTACCTCAAAAGATATTAATTGTTGTTTTTAAATTTAACTTTTAACTTTGCGTATTTTAAAATTTCAAGTGTTAATTATTTTGGTTTATATTTTTTATTTCTCGTTCCTTCTCTTTTTGTTTGTGGAACTTTAACGAATCTAGGTAATATTCGGCATTCTAAATTTAAGTAACATTTTGCTTTTTGGATAACTTTTTGCTTTTTTTTTAGTGTTGTACTTAGTATTTCTTGAATTCAACCATAACATTTAGTTAATAGCTCGTACATGAATTCAAGCCATTTCCAAGCGGATTTAACAATCCCAATCTCTTCCACCCTAGTATTTAGTTAAGAGCTGATGGAGAAATATGAATCCGAGCAGTTTATTCATAGTTGTTTCCTCATTGTTCACGACAGATTTCAAAGTAGTAATCTGTCCTAATTGTTTCAAGATGTGCCCAATTGTTTCAAGACATATTATATGAGTATATTCGACCATAAGTGAGATTGAATATATGAAGGTCATGTGTTCGATCCACAATTGTGTTGCCTTTGTATCTGTATCAGAGGGCCGTGTGTTTGATTTAAAATGTTGTTGTCTCTGTATCTTTGTTGGAAGAGGGTCATGTGTTCGATTCACAATGTTGTTGTCTCTCTATATTTGTTGGGAGAGGGTCGCGTGTTCGATCCATAATGTTGGGAGAGCATATTGAATATATGAATGTAGTGTGTTCCATCCACGTTCCTCTGTATCTTTATTGGGACAACGTCCGATCAAATATATGAAGGTCCTGTGTTCGATCCACGCCCCTCTGTCCCTTTGTATCTTTGTTGGGTCCTGTGTTCGATCCACGTTCCTCTGTATCTTTGTTGGGAGAGCATTTTTGTTGGGAGAGCGGCTCTATATCTTTGTTGGGAGAGTGTTAGACTGGATATATGAAGGTCCTGTGTTCGATCCACGCTCAATGCAACTAGCACCTCATAACTCTACTTCAAATCACGTTGGAGGTAAGGAGGCCATTTTTGTCAATTCAAATTATCTTAACATTCTTTACAAATTCAAATTATCTTAGCATTCTTGATGCATGCCTCCTCTTCTTCGATCTTTTTTTTAATGTCCTCGTTATAAAAAATTTAGGCAACTATGGATATCGTTGATGGATAGTTTTGTTTGCACATTTGAAGCCATGATTTCTTCTGCAACTATGGATAGGGTTTAGGGATAATTTTGTTGGGAAAATACTTGTTCTAACATGTTTTTTATAAAAAAAATATGAAACTACGGATATCGTTTAGGGATAATTTTGTTTGCAAATTTAAAACCCTGCCTCTTTTTGAGCATTGTTTTAATGTAGGGTTCATATTTTTTTCTGCAACTATGCATATTGTTTATGTATAATTTTGTTTGCACATTTGAAATCATGGCTTTTTTTAGAGCCTTGTTTTAAAGTAGGGTTTGTAATTTTTTCCTGCAACTATGGATATCATTTATGAATAATTTTGTTTGTACATTTGAAACTATGCATCTTCTTCGAGCCTTGTTTTAAAGTAGGGTGTATAATTTTTTCATGTAACTATGCATAGCGTCATTTATGGATAATTTTGTTTGTACATTTGAAATGTTGAGCACTTGTTTATAATTCTTTTTCTGTAACTATGAGAAATACTTATTACTACTTGTCGTGTTATATTATACTTTTGTTCACATGTTGCAAACTCTGAGCACTTCGTCATCAATATTAGTTCTCAATTACTATATCATCCCAATCGTCTCGACTGAATTTTTGTATTATGGTTACCAAGACATCAATAATATATACATCTAGCCACATAATTATGATCCAAAAACTGAGATTACAACCTTTACTTCATACAAATTCATACAAACATTCATCTCTTTGGCCTCTTGTCAAAGGACGAATTGGAAAAGTTTTTTGGGGTGATACACTTTGATGTGTCATTTTTTTAACTGTATTTTAATATGAAAATAGATTCAACTTTTTTTTTATCGGAATTGGAATTTGGCACTAAAATTATATATTTTCGAAAGTTTTAATACACAAATAAATTTAATGTTCTAAATTATATTTTTAAATATTAAAATGTATCTTAAATTTTTTTAAATATAAATATGTAGAAATAATGTAGGAATTGGAAGTTGGTACT
>APFE031473944.1:0-14405 GCA_000404065.3 Pinus taeda
AGTAAGGACTGCCCCAATAGCATAGTCAGAGGCATCTGTCTCGATCTCAAATGATTGTTGCAAGTCTGGTAATGTGAGCACTGGTGCAAATCAGAGGTGATGTTTAAACTCTACGAATGCCTTTTGTTGAGATTCAGACCAAAATAGCTTTGCTTTCACTCCTCCCTTGGTGACTTGACTCAAGGGCCAAGTGATATGAGAGAACCCCAACACGAACGTGTGGTAGAAATTGTCAAGAGCCAAAAAGCTACAGAGCTCTGTCAGAGTGGTTGGGGCTGGCCAATCCCAAATGACTTGGATCTCAGTTGGATCCACATGCACCCCATGTTCATCAATAATGTATCCCATATACTGAACCTAGGTCATGCCAAAATTGCATTTCTTCAATTTGGCACACAACTTGTGTTGTCGCAGTGTTTGGAGAACCTGTCAGACATGGTGGAGGTGCTCTTCCTAACTCTGGCTAAAGATCAGGATGTCATCAAAGTATATCACTACAAATGAGTTGTTGAATGGTCACAAGATCTCATCCATCAGTCTCATGAAGGTTGCAGGAGCATTCATCAACCCAGAAGGCATAACCAACCATTCAGAAATGCCCTCCTTAGTTTTGAAGGCAGTCTTCCACATATTGGAGGGTTTGACTAGTACCTAGTGATATCCGGACTTCAAGTCGATCTTATTGAAATATTTGTCCCGCTTGACTTGGTCTAGAAGGTCATCAATCTATGGGATCAGGTACCTATTCCTAACAGTGATCTTGTTCAGCGCCTAATAGTCAATACAAAGTCTCCAAGTCCCATCCTTCTTCAGTACCAACACAATCAGGCTCCCACAAGGTGGTGAACTTGACCGGATGTGACTTTTCTGCAACAGATCCTAAATCTTCCTCTTGATTTCATCATTCTCCAGAATGGAGCGCTGATAGATTAGTCCATTTGGCAATGGCACACTTGGGGTCATATTGATGGAGTGCTTGACGTGACAGTGCAGAGGCACCCTTGCGAGGGAGGTGAAGATGTCCTCGTACTCCTCTATGAAATTTTTCATCCATTGTTGTCATGTGGAGGGGCCCTATCTAGAGGTCATGGTCACCATCTTCATCTGTACTCTAGGGTGTATCATCACAGAAACAAATTTCTTGGTTTTGGAAATGAGCTTACTGCATTGCTTTATAGTAACTAGAGAGATGGCGGTAGGCAGTGCTACCTCTAGTATCTTGTACATCTTATTTCCCAAGGTAACAATACAATGCAAGGCCTTGACTCATACACAACATGTCACTTCCACAAGTATGGTTGGCCTAATAATACATCACAAACATCAAGGGGAAAAACTTCACATAATACCTAATCTATGAAAGGCTTGACATTGTATGGAAGGCGACACTGTTGGCTCACTTGAAGATCCTACCCTTGGTGGAGCCACCTAATGGTGTACAGTTGTGGGTGTGATGTGGTCGGTAAGCACAACTGCTTCACGATCTTTGTTGCAATGAGGTTCTTTTGGCTCCTGTTGTTGACAATGAACTGTAGCGGGGAACCCTTTACCCACATATGGGAGTGAAAGAGATGCTCCTCATCCTCTGGATCTTTGGGTTCCTCCTTCTAGATCTTCATGGTCGCAACAATGACATTAGGCTTCACATCAATAATCTGCTTTCCTTTGTCATTCCCCTTTTTGGGTTCTGACTCAGAGTCAGAACATGCATCTGATTCCGAAGCCTTCAGCTCGGCCACGAGTGACTGCTTGCCTTGACACTCACTTGTGTTGTGAGTGGAGCTCTTTGGAACTCACACCACTTTCTCGTGTCCTTCTTCAGCTTCGCAGTCTAGTCCTTTGCTTTTGGCTTTGGTGAGTTGTCTTGGGTCATACCGCCTTGGCTTTGCCCTTTTTTCTGTGGTTTGGGGGCATATTTCCCTTGCTTTGGATTTGCAGATCCAAAGTATCACTTCTTCTGTTTAAACTTCTTCTCGATCTTGACAGTGTATTGGTACATCGTGCCAAGTGAGGAGATGTCTAGGAACTCCATCTCATCCTGGATGTATCTATGTAGGCAACCACGATACTTGAGTACCAAATGTTTCTCAGAATCCTTAATACCCAACTTCGTGCGAAGGGTATGAAAAACAATGGTAAACTCTGGCACATCTTGGTCCCTTCCCTGCCACAGTGTGGTCCACTTTATGTATTTTTCCCAGGCTAATCCAAGAAAAAAAGGTGTGACAATCCAAAAAAGTTCCAAAATATATTAAGTTTGTAGAGACTAACGCAAGGATATATTACTAAAATCTAGTACTCCTCAGGGTTGTTTGAAACACAATGAAAATTAAAATTGGTACCATCGAGTAAGGCATAACCAGATATCTATTTTTCTTAGTTTTGAATTTTCCATCATGCGTAGCCAAAGTGCTAAATATGTAACCATTTCTAGTATTGCAAAATTTTCATGGAAACTAAGTTAAGGATATTGTACCGAAAATTGTTACTTTTTGGGCTATTTCAAACAACTAAAAACTAAAATAAGTACCATAAGGTAAGACATGCTAAGGTGATTTTTTTATCAATTTTGTGGAAATTTCAAACAACTTAAAGTTAAAATTAGTACCATAAGGTAAGACATACTAAGGTGGATTTTTTTGGTTAGTTTTCACTTGTTTTGAATTTCCCATCGAGCATAGATGAAGGGCTAAGCATGAAATATCATTTCTTGTATTTTTAGAGAACAAATTATTTTGTTCTTGTTTTGAAAAAAGAGCATAAAATGCTGAGGGGACCCACTCAATAATAAAAAAGAACCTAAAAGAATAAAATAAAGTATGCATCTGAGGATGGTAACAACTAATTGTGAACACACCATAAAAAGATATGTATGCTTATCATACCTTGACAGTAAAAGTAGTTGTGAGAAATTGGAATAGATTCTCTTCAACTCAATATCAAATTGGATAGTGAAATGATTAAAAGAAATACAACCCAAAGGATATACCAACTATGTAGCTCTTGTTGATACAAAAAAGAAGAACATTTTATCATAATGCTTAAATGCAACACATTAACTTATTTTACCATAATGCTTCATTGCAACACATTAACTCATTTTATCATAATGCTTCAATGCAACACATTAACTCATTTTATCATAATCCTTCAATGCAACACATTAACTATTAAATATGAAAACATAACAAAATTCCAGGTTATGCCATGTAAGGGAAATATGTAGTCATGGCATAGAAATTTTTGTTACAGGTAATCAACGATCAAAGATAAAAGTTGAACTAACTTATAACACTATGTGGAAAATTGTGTGAAATTACCAAAGATTTTACTTTATCTATATAGTAAAAGGTTTGAAAATATTTGTAACCTATCATGCCTCAATCTTGCATAGTATCAACCTAATAGCATTGTATGGAAGGATATTTGTTAGCATGGATTTTTATAAATTATAAGGGAAATCATTAATAAATTAAAGATGTTGCTTCGAGCTGATAATGTAACTTAGTTGTTCATTTTAATTCAAACAACTATCATTTAGAATACATGAATCCCCCAAACATGAGGAAATACTAACAAACAACAAATCTTCACCGATTATGAAAAACGAAGCGAGAATATATACCTAAACCAACATTTTTCCTATAACCAATTGAGCTCATTTCCTTAATATCAATGTCTACAGTGAGCATTGAGTACCACAATAGTTCTCACGAATATTAAATAGGAACACACAATCAAGTTAGTTCAATTGGATCTTAATTTAAGCACATGTAATGTTCATGGTGAAATGAATACTTTGAGAAAACTATTAAGCACATACCTAAGATCAAATCAAAATGTGGGTAGGAAAAAAATCATAGGTTTCAGGAAGACATATCAAATTGGGACATTGAGAATAGTAGCCATGCAAAAGAGGGAAAGATCACCTACTGAAAAAATGTTCAAGTCTTTTATAGTGTGCACATATGCAGATAAAACAAATGATAAGCAATAGCTGCTTTAATAATAACAGATTATGATATTTATCATAGTTAAACTTTGCATCGATAAATTCTCACAAATGGTTTGAAAAAACAATGTGTGACAGGTAGCTATGGAAGGAGAGATGTTGGGAGCACTCCTTGAGACTGATGTAGGTATGGAAGGAGATATTTTGGGAGCACTCCTTGTGGCATATGTACATCAAAAAAATTGCATCAGATGGCATAGCAGTGAAAGTTGGTGATTCAAAACTAGCTACCTATGAACGAGGACATGATCCAGTGATACATCGAGGATGGCGTAAAATTTAAGGGGGGGACTATGTAACTCCCTTCCCTTGTGTAATACATTATTGTAAACCTTAGCTAAGTTAGATCTAGGTGTGATATCCTCTTTTTTGTATTAAATGTTTGTAAAACTAAGATGAGCAAAGCTAGGGTTAAACTATTATACACCTAAGATGAGGAAATATAGGTGATATGTAATAAGAAAAGAAAATGTATTATTAAATAGATTAATAAAATAAATCACTTGAAGGGTAGAGCACCAGTAGAGAGGAGATTCTTGCCAAATCCCATGAGGAATGGGATAGAAATGAATCTTTAATGATAAACTTTTAGATATGATTCTAGATAAGCATGGATGGAGTGGATATCCATCTAATGGATGGGAGATAAAGATCCATACTTAAGGAGTTGGACAAAGATAATTATAGTGTGTTGATATTAATGATTTTCATAATGTATCCTTGAATTCATTACTATGCAATGGTCATATAATAGTGTTAAGATAGTTATTATATCTAATATCAAGTGGAAACTCTGGTGCATGTAGAAATTAGACAATAAAAAATACGGTATATCTATGTTCATGCTTCTATGAAGTAATCAAGGTACTGACAAGTTAGAATGAGTAATCTCGTTATGCATAAGGATTATTCCATTGATTGTATTGAAGAGATCTTGTTGAAAAGTATGCCTAAGAGTATTAGTGTGGTTCATTGCTCTCAATTTAATTCCATTCTTAATAGTACTAGAGAAAGTTGTCGGAATAATAACCATTCGCATGATAATAAGGTATGTGGAATCATACTTGCGACTTAACCAAGTTATGAATGGAAGTCTAATATGCTTAATATTCATCCAATATATAAGATTTATTGAGGAAATAAAAAGATCACATCAATGACCGATGTTTAGGGTTATTCAACTTTATTTGAAATTGGTATGAATGTTTGAATGATAGTGTTCATATAATAACTAAAATTAATGTACAAGTAAATACGGTCAAAATCTAACTATAATAGAGACAAATTTTTTAAGTTAATGGAGCCTAACAGTGAAATTTTTGGGTAGGCCATGGAGGTACGTTACATGGCTTGTCCAGTAGTTGGGATGACTTTTTCAAATGCCATAATGTATAGTGAGTATCAAAAAATCCATTTAACCTCAAATTTGAGGGGTTAGGAGTGCCATATACAATTGGAAATATCTTGGCATCATCTTTCTAACCTTATATCTTATGCTCCCATTTGAGCTCGGTATTTTGAGAAAGTAAACCTTCAAAGATACGGTATCTAAATGGGGTGTGATTCTAGTTTTTTTGGGTCATATTGAAAAATATTTTATATCTCCTCATTCCTATGGAATTAGAGGGAGTGCCATATACCATTAGAAAAGTATCATAATATCCTATTTGATTATGTAATTTCCTCTTTAATTTGGACAACCTTTGACATCAATAACAACAATTTTCAACACTGATAACTTCTAAGTTAAGAAAATGAAGAATATTCTAAAATACATGTGTTGTGATGTCCATATGAGTGAGCTAGTAATAGGTCTAGTTTTATGGTGATTGGCTTGCAAATACCCATTAGATGAAATTTCAAATGTCAGTTGAACGATATTATCCTTATTCATGTTCCAATTTTCTTTCTTCCATTTGGTTTTTCCATTTGATGGGAAATATATTTGTTATAATTCTGGACCCTAGTACAAGCAACTTGTCTACCATAACACTAATACCAATATTACTTGTCATGATTTGGCCTTGCTTTCCTCCACCCGAAGTTACCAAACCTTCTATGCACTACAATATTCATATTATCTAAACCCTTATCGAACTCATGGATTCCATGCTGAAGAAAAGCAAAATCCTATGTCATATGTGCATTGTAACCTAAAGGTATAATCTAGTGGAGGAAACAAACACATTAATTTGAGAAAAAGAAAATAAGCATGAAAGGGAGAGACACTGGCCTCTAAAGGTTGGGTGAAGCAAATATGGTGATGTGAAGCATTCGATCTAAAAATGAAACATGGGCTTACAATGTAGGGCCTCAGAATAAAACAGTCATGTCTAGTGATTCTCAACAACATAAGGCCCACCAGGCTTGTTGCTATGCTACCTCTTGATGACATTGATCCCACTCCAAAATTGTACACCCCTTGGATTTAAGCTCATTTGTGAAGAATTCCTAATGATGGTGCTCAATTATTTTTCCTCCTCATTTTCACTCCACACATACTTGGCTACCACCCTTGAATGTTGACCAAGTGCTCAATATTTAGCTCAAAAATATTTTTTCTTAGAATGGCTCGAAACATAAACGAGCACGTCATTCTCGACAAAATTATCCCAACGCAACTCATTTCACTGAAATCCAAGTTCGTATGAGGAAGACATCATGTTGTGTCTGCTTTACGAAGCAAAATAAATTTAAAAGAAAATGCACAATCAGATGTTTGTACTACTAACATGGCACGTGAGTGCGCAAGGTCAACAGTGGTCAAAGGTCCAATTAGGCATTTACAAGCGTCATATTTTGGTTGGTTATCAAATGTGGTGACTTGGCATGATTTTTTTGGTTAATGGGGGACCAACAAGGAGGAGAAAAGTGGCAAGCTTGGAGGCCACCACATGTCCCTCCCCAAAGGTCGACTCAACATGCAGTGTAAAAATATATTTTGGCAGAGTGGGGGGTTAAAACCAAGACTTGCACCAAACAAACATAACACATTTTCATTACACCACCGCATTACAACTTAACTATTATGTTTACCACAACTATTTAAAGTTTAATGTAATGTGATTTTAGGGTTTAGGTTTTAGGGTTGAGGGTTTAGGGTTTAGGGTTTATGATTTAGGGTTGAGGGTATAGGATTTGTAACACTTCAGTAAATGCTTTTAATAAAATCTTAAATAAAAGTTACAAAACACTTTTTAATATGTCATAAAATTCCTAGGTTTTAGTGTTTAGGGTATATTTTTTGCAATTTAGGGTTTAATATTTATAATGCTTTATCAAACGATTTTAATAAAAATTTAAATAAAAGTTACAAAATAATTTTTAAAACGTTATAGAATGCTTTGGGTTTAAAGTTTACAGTTTAGGATGGAGGGTTTAGGATTTAGGGTTTGGCATTTAAAATATTATAAAATGATTAGGGTTTAGTGTTTGTAACACTTCAGTAATGCTTCTAATAAGCACTTAGAAAAAGATTACAAAATGCTTGTTAAAATGTTATAGAATTCTTAGGATTTAGTGCGTAGAGTTTAAAATGTTATAAAATGATTAGGGTTTAGGGTCTATAGCAATTTAGTAAATTCTTTTAATAAAAACTTAAGTAAAAATTACAATACACTTTTCAAAATGTTATAAAATGCTTTAGTTTTAAGGTATACTATTTAGGTTAGGGCTTGTGTTTTATGGTTTATGGCTTAGGGTTTATAACTCTTTATTAAATTATTTTAATCAACACTCAATTAAAAGTTACAAAACACTTTTTAAAATGTTGTAAATTGCTTAGGGTTTAGGGTTTAGGAATTGGTGTTTAGGGTTTAGGGTTTATAACACTTCAGTAAATGGTTTTACTAAACACTTCAATAAAAGTTAAAAAATTCTTTTTAAAATGTTATAAAATTCTTATGTTTTAGGGTATAAGGTTTGGTGTTTAGGTTTTAGGGTTTAAGGTTTAGGATTTATTAAAATGTTAAGAAATTATTACTGTTTAGGATTGAGGGTTTGGGTTTAGCATTTAGGGTTCAGGGTCTAGGGATTATAACACTTTACTAAATGACTTTAACAAACACATAAATACAAAATAAAAATTTCTTTTTAAAATGTTATAAAATGCTTAGGGTTTATGGTTTACAGTTTTGGGTTTAAGGTTTAAGGTTGGCAGTTTAGGGTTTGGGGTTTAGGGTTTAGGGTTTAGGGTTTGGGGTTTACTTTTTAGATTTTAGGGTTTACGATTCATAACAACTTAGTAAATGCTTTTAATAAACAATTAGATGAAAGTTCTAAAATGATTTTTAAAGCATTATAAAATGCTTACAAAATGCTTTTTAAAATGTTATGAAATTCTTAGGGTTTCAGATTTAGGGTTTGGAGTTAGCGTTTAACGTTTAGGGCTTATAAAACTTTAGTAAACTATTTTAATAAACACTCAAATAAAAGATAAAAATTACTTTTTAAAATCTTATAAAATTCTTAGTGTTTACTGTTTACGATTTGGGGTTTAAGATTTAAGGTTGGGGTTTACAGTTTAGGGTTTGCGGTTAAGGTTTTGGGGTTTAGGGTTTAAGGTTTAGCTTTTATAACACTTTACTAAATGATTTTAATAAACACTTAATAAAAAGTAAAAAACACTTCTTAAAATGTTATAAAATGCATAGGAATTAGGGTTTAGGGTTTAGGGTATAGTGTTTAAGGTTAACGGTTTAATGTTTATAAGATTTAGGTAAATGATTTTAATAAACACTTAGATAAAAGTGACGAAACACTTTCTAAAATGTTATAAAATGATTAGGGTTTAGAATTCAGGGATTAGGGTTTAGTGTTTAGGGGTTAATGTTTAGTGTTTAGGGTTTAGGGACACTTTAGTAAATGATTTTAATAAGCAATTTAAAAAAAGGTTACAAAATGCTTGCTAAAATGTTATAAAATTCTTAGGATATAAGCTTTAGGGTTTATAACACTTTAGTAAATTCTTTTAATAAACAATTTAAAAAAAGTTATAAAACGTTCATTTAAATGTTAGAACATGCTTAGGGTTTAGGGTTAAAAATGTTATAAAATTCTTAGGGTTTAGGGTTTTAAAAAGTTACAAAACTCTTGATAAAATGTAACAAAATTCCTAGGTTTTAGGGTTTATAACAATTTAGTAAGTGCTTTTAATAAACACTTAAAAAAGGTTACAAAACACTTGTTAAAATGTTATAAAATACTTAGGGTTTAGGGTTTCATGTTTGGGTTTTAAATTGTGAGAAAATGATTAGGGTTTAGGGTTTGGAGTGTGGGTTTTAGGGTTTAGGTTTTCAGGTTTAGGGTTTAGGGTTTATAATACTTTATTAAATGGTTTTAATAAACAATTAAATTAAAGTCACAAAACACTTTTAAAATGGTCCTAAAATCCTTAGAGGTTTAGCGTTTAGGGTTTAGGGTTTATTGTTTATAAGACCTTAGTAAATGCTTTTAGGTTCTAGGCTTTAGGCTTTAAGCATTAGGATATAGGCTTTGGGGTTTCGGGTCTAGGATTTAGGGTTTATAGCACTTTAGAAAATTCTTTTAGTAAACACTTAAATAAAAATTCCATATCACTTTTTAAAATGTTATAAAATTCTTAGTCTTTAGGGTTTAGAGTTGAGGGTTTGGGGTTTAGGATTTGGGATTTAGGGTTTACGGTTTATGGTTTATAACACTTTAGTAAATGGTTTTAATAAACACTTGAATAAAATTTTCAAAACACTTTATAAAATGTTAGGGTTTGGGGGTTTAGGGTTTGGGGGTTTAGGGTTTATTAGGCTTTAGTTTTTGGGGTTTATAAAACTTTAGTAAATGCTTTTAATAAACACTTAAGTAAAATTTAAAAACACTTTTTAAAATGTTATGAAATGCTTAGTGTTTAGGTTTGGGGTTTATAACACTTTTAGTAAGTGCTTTTAGAAAACACTTAAAAAGTGTTACAAAAATCTTTTTAAAATGTTATAAAATGCTTAGGGTTTAGGGTTTAGGATGTAGGGTTTGGGTTTAAGGTTTAGGGTTTATAACGTTTTGGTAAATTATTTTAATAAACACTTAAACAAAAGTTACAAAATCATTTTTAAGAGGTTATAAAATGCTTAGGGTTTAGGATTTAGGCTTTAAAATGTTAAAAAGTGCTTAGGGTTTAGGGTTTAGGGTTTATAACACTTTAGTATATTCTTGTAAGAAACACTTAAAAAATGTAACAAAATGCTTGTTAAAATGTTATAAAATAATTGGGGATTAGAGTTTAGGTATTAGGGTTTATTGTTTAGGGTTTAAATTGTTATAAATTGCTTAGGTTTTAGGGTTTATAAAAGCTTAGTAATTTCTTTTAATAAACACCTAAAAAAATTTACAAAAAGCTTGTTAAAATGTTATTAAATTCTTAGGGTTTATGGTATAGGGTTTAAAATGCTATAAAATGCTTAGCGTTTAGGGTTTATAACACTTCCATAAATGATTTTTATAAACGCTTAAAAAGAGTTAGAAAAGGATTTTTAAATGTTATAAAATTTTTAGGGTTTAGTGTTTAGGGTTTAGGGTTTAAATTGTTATTAAACCCTTACGGTTTAGGATTTATAACACTTTAGTAAATTATTTTAATATACACTTAAAAAAAATATAAAACACTTGTTCAACTGTATAAAATGTTTAGGGTTTATGGTTTAGGGACATTTTAGTAAATGCTTTTAATAATAAAAAAATCAAAAGTTACAAAATGCTTGTTGAAATGTTGTAAAATTCTTAGGATTTGGGGTTTAGGATTAGGGTTTATGACACATTAGTAAATTCTTAGGGTTTAGGGTTAAAAACATTATAAAATTCTTATTGTTTAGGGTTTAGGGTTTTAAAAAGTTAAAAAATGCTTGATAAAATGTAATAAAATGCCTATTTTATGGTTTATAAAACTTTCGTAAATTCTTTTAATAAACACATAAAAAATAGGTTACAAAATGCTTATTAAAATGTCATGAAATAGTTAGGTTTTAGGGTTTAAGATTTGAGTTTTAAAATGTTATAAAATTCTTAGGGTTTAGAGTTTGGGGTGTAGGGTTTAGGGTTTATAATGCCTTAATAAATTATTTTAATAAACACTTACATAAAATTTACAAAATTGTTTTAAAAATGTTATAAAATGCTTAGGGTTTATGATTTATGGTTAATGGTTTAATGTTTAGGGTTTATGGCACTTCAATAAATCCTTTTAATAAACACTTAAATAAAAGTTACAAAATACATTTTAAGAGTTATAAAATCCTCAGGGTTTACAGTTTCATGTTTAGGGTTTAGGGTTTAGTGTTTATAACACTTTATTAAATGCGTTTAATAAACACTTAAGTCAAAATTACAAAACAATTTATAAAATATTATAAATCACTTATGGTTTATGGTTTAGAAGACCTTAGTAAATGATTTTAGGGTTTATGATTTAGGCTTTAAAAAGTAGGCTATAGGGTTTAGTGTTTTAAGTTTAGGGTTTAGGGTTTATAATAATTTAGTAAATTACTTTAATAAACACGTAAATAAAAGTTATTGAACACTTTTTAAAATGTTATAAAATTCTTAGTGTTTTAGATTTAGAGTTTAGGGTTTGGGTTTAGGGTTTGGGATTTAGGGTTTAGGGTTTAGGGTTTAGAGTTTAGGTTTTATGGTTTATAACACTTTTTAAAATGATTTCACTAAAAACTTCAATAAAAGCTACAAAATAATTTTTAAAATGTTATTAAATTCTTAGTGTTTAGGGTTTAGGGTTTGAGGTTTAGAATTTAAGGTTTATAACACTTTAGCAAATTATTATAATAAACATCTAAATAAAAGTTACAAAACACTTTTTAAAATGTTATAAAATTCATAGGGTTTGGTGTTTAGGGTTTGGATTTTAGATTTTATGGTTTACAATTTAGGATTTATAACACTTTAGTAAATGATTTTAATAAACAATTAATAAAAGTTGCAAAATGCTTTTTAAAATGTTATAAAATGCTAAGGGTTTATGGTTTGACATTTAGGTTTTAGATTTTAGCATTTAGGATTTAGGGTTTATAACACTTTAATAATTGCTTTCAATAAACACTTAAATAATTTTTACATAACACTTTTTAAAATGTTATAAAATACTTAGGGTTTAGGGTTTAGGGTTTATGATGCAGGAGCATCCAACTCAGGGAAGGACATGGTGGGAGTTTGTCTTGTTCAAAAAAAATTGATTTTCATTAGTTTTTTTATTTTCTATGAATGGTTGTCTCAGACAATGACAATGGTTGCTTAAGTAATTCTTTTTTTTCCTCTTAGTATTATTTAGAATTTGTTTTAATTTACAAAGCAAGAAAAGACAGTTATTCAGGAATAGTTTTAACGTAACCATTTGCAGTTCTGATAGGTGCCTAATATTCTCTACGAAACAAAGGAAGAAACAATGGATGTAATCTTTTTTTCGCATCATAGAAGAAATACAGAGAAAACATAGAAATATTTTTTGAATACAAGAACGTTTGAAACCATTCATACTATGGTCCTAAACTTCCAATTTTATACTGTAGAAACTACTTCCTTTTTTCCCATCAACAAAGCTAAAAATAAACAGGTGAACAACAAGCATAAAGTTGAGGAGAGCTATCAGACAAACCACAGTGCCAACAGAGCGAAGATACAAATGGGCCAAGCAAGTTATTATTACAGAGACAAGCTTTAGGTACCGAAATCAAACACGTTCCAAATTTCCATTGTAGAATGTAAACAAATGAATTTCCAATAAAAATACCATCATAAATATATATATATATAGATATATTTGTTAAGAAGTTGAAACATTACAACTCGAAAAGCACAATCAATTGGTAGAGGAAGGACAGCTAATAACAGTCAAGAGGGCAACAGTTCAAAAACCTCAGGCACAGTGGAAAAGGAGGGCAACACAAGAGGAGGAAGGCCATACCCGAGAGGAATAGTAAATGGCAGAGGTAAAGGAATTAGGGTTTAGGGTTTAGGGTTTAGTGTTTAAGGTTAACGGTTTAATGCTTATAAGATTTAGGTAAATGATTTTAATAAACACTTAGATAAAAGTGACGAAACACTTTCTAAAATGTTATAAAATTATTAGGGTTTAGAATTCAGGGATTAGGGTTTAGCAGTTTAAGTTTAGGGTTTAGAATTCAGGGATTAGGGTTTAGCAGTTTAAGTTTAGGGTTTAGAATTCAGGGATTAGGGTTTAGCAGTTTAAGTTTAGGGTCTAGGGTTTAGAGTGTAGGGTTTGAGGTTTGAGGTTTAGGGTTTAGGGTTTAAGGTTTAGGTTTTAGGGTTTAGGGGTTAGGGTTTATAACACTTTAGTAAATTCTTTAGCGTTTAGTGTTTAGGGGTAGTGATCCTTGATGGCAAAGGATTTGAATTTCACTGCAACCGGCTACAAAACTGCCTACATCTACATTAAAGTAGTTGTATGAAGTGACCAAACAGCGCAGATAAAACAGAGATATCAAATCCCTAGATATCTAGAGAATTTGGAGATACGGGGAATCGAAACCTGTGCCCCTACCATGCGCATATGAGCTACATCTACACCAATCTTGCTCTTATCAGAGGCGGCAAATGGATAATAATAGTACGTCAGATCAGGTAGTTCGTTGGTTTGGGTCTGGCGAGATAATTCATGTGAATTACCATGGCCATGGTCTGAAACAAGAGATAATTACAATCGCGAGCCATTCTCTGCAACGCGAGATAATTCGCTCGCCATTATCAGCAACGTTGTATGATACGTGCACTATTCATAGCGTACACGAGTCACTTTTGCCAGGTATGTGGAATGTCTGTACCAGATATCTATTGGGAAAACCATTCCCGACACCGTCTACGCGAGTTCATTTCGGGCTACTCATGGCCGGTTATGTGAGGTATTTCCGGGCGAGGAGGCACGATAGGCCGGGTATGTGACTTATCATTCCGGTTACTGTGGGGATATTGTGACTTATCATTCTGGTTATCTCCGGCGTGATAACACGACACCATCTACGCGAGTTCATTTTGGGCTACTCATGGTCGGTTATGTGAGGTATTTCCGGGTGAGCATGCACGACAGGCCAGATATGGAACTTATCATTCCGGTTACTGCCAGATAATGTGACTTATCATTCCAGTTATCTCTGACGTATCATTCCGGTTATCTCTGGCAAGATAACGCGCGTATACGGCAAGATAAGTCGAGTATCCATTGGCGATAAGTCGCTTTTCAGGTATATAATTCGCATATTGGCCATAACTAACCCGCATTGCAGAGAAAAACCTAGCATATCTGGCGAAAAATGCTCGGATAGGCATAAATGAACTCACGTATTCAAGGAGATGCCTACCGGAAATAGTTCGCGTTAGCCAAAAATTGCGTAACGGCGGAGGC